>CATIWF010151914.1:0-22749 GCA_949630135.1 Balakata baccata | reverse complement strand
GACGTTTATGGGTTTAATGAGGATGGTGGTTATTTGTGGGGTATTGTTGTAAAATAGACTATGTGAGGTAATTTTCTCAACAAAATAATAGTCAAAAGTGGGGGCCTTAGAGCCCAATTAAAAATGGAAAAGCCTACGGTTTAGAACCCAACAGAATGTGAAAGGCCCATCATCACCCTAAAGAATCGGGAACAATGTCAGAAGTGGGATTTGAACCCACGCCCTCTCACGAGGACCAGAACTTGAGTCTGGCGCCTTAGACCACTCGGCCATCCTGACGTGCTGAGTAGTAACTCAGTTGAACATAAAATGCATTTGAAGAGACAAGAATCACTTTCAGTGCACGCTGCAAGCTCTTTGATATCAAAATTAAGAGCTCAGCTAGAGCCATTGGGCCTCTCGTAGATATATTTAGATTGTCTACCAAAATGCTAAAGTCCAAGAGAAATAAACTTTGGAGGAAGAGAAAGAGAGAAAGCGTTGCAGAATTGCATGCGAAGGTGGCTTTGCCTTCTTGTTGATTGATGAGCCACTCTTATTCTCAACCTGTGAGATGTTCCCCTGATTTTCTTACTTTGATATTTAGGAGCAAAAACAGTTTAACCAAGCTAATGAGTGGATGGCTATGGAGATTGCCAAGGATGTTGCACCACAGCACCAGCACAATTATCAAGGTACGCAGTAAAAAGTTAATATGCTTTAAGTGATTCTGACTCAATCAACTGTGCTGTTCACATTTGTCTCACATCCACTAGGTGCCAGCAGACACAAAGGTCCTACGATTTTTAGGCATTTTTTATCCATCAATTTTCTAATTAAATTAGAATAAACAAACATTACAGCGATGCTACTGCTTGAAAATTGCAACTAATCTGCAGTTTCAGCTTAAAGAAAAGATAACCCTTTTAACCTTTTGCTTTCTCATTAATATGAAAATTGTATTTTCCACTATGTGAAGAAAGAAGAATTTGTTCATTCCAGAAACCAGTTAAGTAGCTACTAGAGGATTGATTAAATGTTGAATGTTTTTGTTTTTGAAGAGCAGAGCAGATTGACATCATGGCAATACTGGAATCCCAAAAACCCTTTGTAGGCTGTAGCTTCCCTTTTCCGTCGAAGACTTATCTGCTCATCTCCTTCAGTGATCAGTCTTTAAATGTTGTAGAAGTTAAAAGTATTATCATTGATTGCTACTCTGTTACTTGAGGTTTCCTTGTCTCTTGTTATATGAACAAGTGCAATTAATTTTGTCCATCCTCATTTTCAAATTTGGTTTTTCTGAACAAAAATTTAATTTTGTTATTTCTTTTCTTCTTTACATACTTCGATCTTGGAGATGGTTGTATCATTTGAACATATAGCCGAGGGTTCCGGATGCCACAAAAATGAAAATTTTTTAGGATCCTACGATTCGGCGATTTAGTCTGCGAAGGTTAATTGAATTGTTGTTGTTAGAAAAGCCTCAATTCCGAGTCCTTGCCTCTCTGCTGGGACCTTCGCATTCAAATACTTGGCAATTATTTTTCAAAAAGAACAAATGTACGAAAATCAGATCAACGAACCCAAAATCATTTCTAAAGAGATCACAGTTCGTACGATCCGCCATCGATACTAATTTCCGAAGGTAAACTTGGATAAGAGTGCACTAAATCATCAGCACTCCCTCCATAGGTCCCCTCGTTTTCTATTCAAATTCTAAATATAATCAAATATAAACAGAACGGAAGAAGATGCTCAGTGAATACGAACCATAACCAGAGACTCATCTTGCGGAATGGCTATCAAACCATTACACAATCGACGATTTCCTCTGCTGTTAGTCATCGTCATCGCATCTACTCCTTCGATACATCAGAAAAACTGCCCAACTCCACCACATAATCGAAATATATGAACAGGACGCAAAGAATTTCGAAACCCTTGATTTCTTGACGGCTGCTATCTGAAGCGAAGTGGAAACAGAAGGGAGCTTTTATAAAGCGCGCAGCTCTGCTTGAAAATACTATGCCTGTGAGCCGTTGGATCAGCCTAGTTATTTTTCTCTGTCTCGTGCCCTAGGCTCAAACTCTTAAGCCCATAAATCTGTCTCCACTGGGATTTTGTTGGTTGGCCCAAACCCCTTTTTTCTTTTTCTTTTTTTCTTTTTTTTTTTTTTGAGAAAGGCCCATTTTTAAATATTTATACCTATTTTTAAATTTTTTTTTCTTCCCTCTTTATTTATTTTCATTGGTCTGAGACTCTCGTCCAAAGAGAAGTAAATGAGGAATTTGTTGAATACCACGGAACCACCAGTACCGTCCTTGAACCTACTGTTCTGCTACTTCGCCATCGCAATCAACAATTTCGACTCATTCCTTGTAGTGATTGGTTCATCTTCCACACCAACGGCCACTGTGACACGTTCTTTCTCTCCATCTGTGATTTCAAGCCGCCACCATAGATCATAGTAATGTATTCCACGTTCACGACAGTCCCATACTTCACCATATTTAAGATACAAAAATATGAGAAAAAAGTGAGCAGTATCTTAATAGTTTTGCTCTTTGGCATGACGGCGATACTTTTTTAGAAATGTACGGTGATTGATACAATCTATGACCGGCAGGGAGTGAAGGTTCAAACTCAAATTGTGTGTGGGAGGAAACGGAATAAGAATAGAGAAAGGAATGAATGAGAGAACAGGGAGAGTGATCGGAGACGACCATCGGAATAATTTGAACTTGGTTTTCTCGGTAAAATGTAGTAAATTAAGAAAGGAATGAATCAGAGAACGGGGAGTCTGATCGGAGATGATCATCGGAGTAATTGTTGGGTAGATGGTACCAAACTTATTTCACGAGTTACATTTTGGAACCAAAATTTTTTGAAATGTTACAATTTGCTTCTTAAGTTAAAATTTTAGTCAAACAATATATGAGGTCAATATACTACTTCAGTCAATATACCACGTTGATTTTTTTACTAAAATTTTAATTTAGATATGAAATTACAATATTTATAAAAATATTGGTACCAAATTAAAATAACTAAAAATTTTGATACTAAACTGTAAAAATGATAAAATTTATTAGCATTTACGTAATTAACCGACGCTATTTCTATTACACTTGTGTTATCCACTGTTGACTGTTGTATAATTAATTTCTTATTTTTATATTTCTCTTATTATTATCACGTTCAACTATCTCTTTAGAGTTTTTGAGTAAATTTTACTAACCGTACTTTAGTTATATAACTCGTAACAATTCAGTATTTAAAAAATTATTTGTAATATAAAAATACTTAAATTATATAAATCGTAAGTACCTCAAAAATTATTTGTAACACAAAAATCCTCAATTTTTATTTTGTAATACAAAAATACTTCAACTTTTATTTTGTAATTAAATAATATTTTCGTTTTTAATTGTTAGTCTTCTTAACATAAGTGTGATATGAAATATTTATATCAGATAAATTTTAATAAAAATAAAATTAGTCATAATATATACATCAGATAAATTTTAATTTTGCTAACTGACATTACAACTAATTTTGTTTTTATTAAAATTTATCTGGATATTTTATGTCATATTTTTATTAGAGAGATTAATGAGTGTTTGAGAGTGCTGTTAAGTATTCTAAAAGTAGGTTTTGAGTTTTTTTTATTTAATTGACTAATTTTAAAAAAAAATTATGAATTGTTTTTTTTTTCAAATCTGTTTCTGGAAAAAACATATATTTATTTGTATCGGCCAAAAATAGTCTTCAAAACTCAAAAAAGTTAAAAATATAAAAAAAATTCTGAAAAGCTTTTTTTCTAAATACAATACTAAACGAGCCTTAATAATTAAATACATAAGTATTATTTAGTTACAAAATAAACGTTGGGATATTTTTGTGTTACAAATAATTTTTGAGGTACAAAGTTGTTACAATTTATATAATTTGAACACCTTTGTGTTACAAATGATATTTAGAGTACTAAGTTATTACAATTTATATAATTAAGATATCGTTGGCGAAATTCATCCGAGTTGTTTACACAAATAATTGTATAAGATTACATCATTTTTTAAATACCTATAAGAAAAAAGATGCACCAATATTCCCAATTGAGCAAAATTACTTTCTCAAAATAATTCTTTTCATTTTTGAATAATGATTAATAGTTACTTAATTTAGAATATGAACCAATTATGAAATTAATTAACATAATCTTACCTTAAAAGATTCTAATGATTAAAAATTACAAAGAGTTACAAGAAACATTATTTTATCAATATCAAAGCTTAAAATTGTATTAAATTTCTGATACCATAACCAAACACAAGAAGATTAACAATAATTCAATAACGAAAATTTAAAGGCAATATATTATATTTTTTTTAGTTTCATATAACTGATATGAACAGAAATATAGACTGTAATATGAATGATAAATTATTAAATAACATGATTAAAAATATTTTTAATCATGTTATAATGATTATGTTGTTGTATATGGCCATTTTGCAATGAAAACTGAACATAAAGATGTGATTTAATAATTTTTTGTTTCAATATTGACTAATATAATTTTTTTAATAAACACAATATTATAATATCAATAGAGTAAGACTGAAATAAAATAAATAATATATTGTAATTGTATTAAATATTTTAATGTCAAATATTAGATATTGTGTTCGTATATTATAAAAAGATTATATCTGATTATTTTTATGGCATATGATACTAATTTCTATACATCTCACACATTAATTAGAGTCTGCCACATTAGGCATATTATATATATGTCATATGTAGATTATATGAGTATTATGTAATACTAAATTCTACATAAATTTTAATTTTTTTAATAATAAAATCAAATTAATTTAACGTCATATCTAATCCGATCAAATTGGTGCCGAAAATATTGTTATTCTTGATGTGAAATACCACATGCGTGACCAGATGAGCGACTAAAATCTTAAAATGCTCATTCTAATAGAGAAGAATATATAAAAAAAAGTTCATAAAAAAAATAAAGTTAGATGATTTGGATATTCAAAGAAGAAGAAAAACAAATTTCAAAAAAGGAAAAGAAAATTTTTTATGGAAATAAGACATGATTTTAGAAATTATAGATTTATTTATTTAATTTAATATTAGAGGTATAATGAAAATTTAAAAATCTACAAAATGAATCTTTTAATTAATAAAATTTATTAGATATATTATAATAATTAATATTAAAAAAGTGATACTTTGTGTAATTATTTCATCTCTTTATATATCAAGCTAAGCCTTAAGCTGATGTTGCTACTGCTTCTTTTTTTTTTTTTTTCATTTGGATATCCATAAAGAATATCTTATTTTTATATTTCTCTTATAATTATCGCATCCACTGTCTCTTTATATATAAAGCTTAAGCCTTAAGTTGCTTCTTCTTTTTCTTATTTTATTTACTTTCTTTTTTTAAAAAAAAATTTGGACAACTTAATTAAGGTATTTCGAAGAAATTCTCAATAAATTTTTAAAATATACCCAATGGGTTCCCAAAAAATTCTCAATGAATTTCTAAAATATTCGTAATGTATACTTGGGATATTCTCAATGTGTATTCTGAACCAAATGATATGCAAGATATAAGAATGCTAAATTAAAGTATACTCAAGATATATATAAGATATAAAAAGTGTAATTTTTTATATAATTTGGTATGACTTTTTAAGTGTAAGTGTTTTTATAATATTTTTAGATATTTTTTTGAAATTAAAAAAAATAAATAAAAATATTATTTTTAGTATTTTTAAAAAATTTCCAACAAAAAATTAATAATTGAAGACATTTGGGAACTAAACTACAATAAATTCAATTTTCATATCTTTCGATGTAAATGGAATAAAAACCGATGTAGTGTTTGAGTGGATGAGCTAGGATTCACATTGGTTGATCTTAATCGGTTGGATTATGAAAATAATTCATTCATTCTCGCTTCACAAGCTAAACACATATTTGATATTGTTGATCCGAGTAATAGTAAATGGTCTATTATTGTTCAAGGTTAAAGGCATATTATTGGTATTACTGGAGAAGTTAATGAAGAAAAATATGATCAGTTTGATGAGATTTTTTCGTTTTCTATTGGTCTACTCATACCGGTTGGTGAAGAAATTTTATATACAATTTACATGTGTACGGATTATACTTAAAACTTATGGATCGAAAATCGACAATAATACTAATATGTTTGTGGTATGTTTTTTTAATTTGTGTTATGATTAACGTGGTTTACTAAGATATTACCTACTTTTTGTTATTATTTTTTAAATATTATTATTTTTATTTCTCATTCAAATGAATAGATTTTATAATAGATTATACTAAAATGTTTTTTTTAATATGCTTATGTTGTAGTAAATAATAATATATAAAGAAACAAAAGTCTCTGACGAATACAGAAAGAAGAAGACTATGAGAGCTGTAAAATGTAAGAAATTGTAGAAGACTATAGATGAGTACAAGAATACAGAGTTTGATGATTAAGAAAATCCATTCGGTGAGAATGCCTTGATATTCAGATCCTACTTCAGAATGGTAGCATTACACATGCAAAGATAATAATAAAAATTTGGAATTATGTGAATAAGGGTGTTAAGAATATGATGTGGAAATATATCAGGTTCATCTTAAATTGTTAATATAATATAAATGATTATTTTTTTAATTGAAACTAATGGATCTTAAATGTGTTTTTTTTTTCAGATACGATTCAATATTGAGGATACTATAAATAAGAAAAACTAGGTATTAAAAAATGTGTTGGAATTGTTTTTGAAATTTAGATCATATTTAGGTCATATGAATTTTGTGGCTTGTGAACTTAATATTTTGGATATTGAAAAAGCCTATTGTGGCTTATACATTGTAATTATAGGATGCATATAAATATTTAAGATTTTACAAGTTTTTCATATTTGAAAAGCCTAATGACTCATAAATATTACGAGTTTCTGTCAATATAATTATAAAAATAAAAAACTTTTTTCTACAATTTTTTGAATAGTTCGTCGCTTTTGATATAGTATTTTGTTGCTTGTTTATAAAAACCAGCAGCAAAATGTCAAACTAAATGCAACAGGCTTCTATAAGCTTGTCGCAATTGGTATAACAAATGCGTTGTGATAGCCTTTTGTAAGACTGTCACATTTATATGGTCTTTTACTATTTTTCTTATAAAAACAGTAGCAAAAAGGCAGAACAAATACGACAGTTTTTTGTAAGACTATCACATTTGGTATACCAATTGTGACAAACTTATAGAAGTCTGTCACATTTGGTCTGATCTTTTGTTGTTGTTTTTTATAAGACAAGCAACAAAATACTACACCATATACGATAATGCTATTAAAAAAATTTCCAAAATTTAGAGAACTATTTCCAAAAATTTCCAAATTATAACCATTGTCTAGAAAACTCAAATTAGATGTTTTCTTATTTTCCTACAGTTAATTTCAACTATAATCATTTAACTTTGGTATTATATTGCAATACGTTATATAATTTTTTTATCATAAAAGTCATTTAATTATCATTTAGTTTCAGCAAAATTAATTATAGTGATTTTTCAGCAGTCAATAACCGGAAAAGTATTGTTAGCATCCCAATTAATACATGAAACACGTCACGTCACTGTACAGGTCAAATAAAATGTCACTAATAGAGCTTTGACATCTTAGTTGACATAATTTTTAATTTATGGTGCTAGTATGAATATTGAGTTGTAAAATTAAATGATATTTTATTTGACATGTACAATGACGTGGCGTATCTCATTTGTCAAATGGGATACTAGCACGACTTTTTTAGTTGCCGACTGCTGAAAATTTACTGAAAGTGACTTTACTGAAATTAAACTATAATCAAGTGACTTTTATGAAAAAAAAAATATATAACTTTATTACAATAATGCTAAAATTAAGTGACTATATATGAAATTAAGTTTATTTTCCTGGTATATAAAGCTATCAAAGTTTTCCATTATATGTAAAGACGGAGATTTGATTCTATGTACAGTTTCTTTTATGTTAACTACAACCATTTTTGGAAAAATTTTTAGGTAGATTAGATACATTAAACCAATTTAATTACGTATTAATATGTATTTAATTATTTTATTTTTATATTTATAAATAAAAAATAAAATAATAAAATATGTATTATTATATTATTTAATTACTCTATAAATAATATAATTGACTTAAACGACCTAAAAATTTCTCCCATTTCCAACTATGGGCCAGCAGACTTTTTTTTATTTTTAAGTTAAATATAAACGCAGTTTTTTATGTTGTTTGCAGTTTTTTTTTGAATACCATGTTGTTTGCAGTTGATAAGATAAAACATAGCTACACATGTCCTTAACTGATCAACTAATTTCCTCTTTATGGATCACATCTCTCTTTTTTTTTTTTTTTCCCGTTTTTTAAAATTTTTAAATTTATTTAGTTATGTAAATTTAGACTTAATTGATGTATAAATTTAACAAAGTTACATTTTTTTAATTTTATTATTATTTAAAATTTTATGTTATATTATTTATAATGTGAACATAATACAAATCCTATCATTGTTTAAAAATTACAAAATCTTACATAATAATAATAATAATCTAGAAATAAAATTATTAAAAATATATACAAATAAATATAGTTTTCTATTTTCAATTTTGAAAATTAGAAAATAAAAAAAATTTAAAGAAAAAAAAAACAAAAAGGGAAAAAGGAAAACAGAAAATATTTCGCACGCTGGAGCCAGTATAGGCAGTAAAAAAAAAGTGAAGAGGGCGCCTATGGTCAACTGTTTTAATTAGCCGAGCTGTAATTCCTTAAACGGGCCAAAGCCAAAACTATAAGACTCCTTTGATGACCCCGCTCGAGCAACGTCCTTTGTCTTCTCTCCCCCTCTTCTCCTAATAAAAAGTTTTTACAAACTAATCCTATATGTTATCGGTGTTTCAGATCTACCAATCCCTCGCTTATCAATCTTCATCAGCAAGCTGAACTACGATTCCCTCCCTAAATTTACCTAAATCATCGCAATTTACTATCTGTTCGATTTTTTCCTCGATCGGTTAGCGAAGATTTGGCCCTTCTGTTTTGAATCATGTGGGGCTCCATTGAGACTTTGAAACAAAACCTAAATAAGATTGCGTTGGATGTGCATGACGACGACGAGGTGCTCGAGATCTATGGCTCCACCAATGGCGAAGATTCTTCGCTTTCTGATCGAAGAAGTTCTCACAAATTCGCGCATTCAAAGTCGGTTTCTCGTTCTCCCTTGTCGAATGGGATGGACTCACCCTATCATTCCGAGGTATTGAATTTTTTGATATTTCTCGCTGTGTTTATTGGGGGTTTAGATGCAACTAAAGCCTTTTGTTCCTTTTCCTTTCGAGTTACATTTGCATATGGCACTTTATTTTGCTCAGCATTGAGTAAAGACGTTAGTTACGGCGTTATATGGTCATTGAGTTACAATTCAGAATTGACTTGGGGCTGTGGGGATGGCTGTACCGAACTGTGGATTTGCTTGTTTCCAACTGATATGACTAATAGATAATGATAGTTTTTTCATTTGATATGAATGAATCACACTTTTGTACTAGTAAGCTAAGTGGCATGCGAATTTCAGTTCAAGCTTCAGTCTACTCAAGATCTATAAGGTCTCATTGCAAACTCTTAGACTTGGTTAATGGTTATCGAAGTTTTTACACCAATGTCAACTGTAATTGCAATTTTGCAAGCATCTAATGCTGAAATATATAATGGTTTGCTCTCATTGTGGCTATATAGATAACTTATTGGTTGAATTGCTCTTCTTCAATTTTATACAAGTTTCCTATCATTTGTGCTTCTTGTAGATCGAACAGTACAAAGCAGAAATAAGGAGACTTCGGGAATCTGAATCAGAAATCAAAGCATTATCAGTTAATTATGCAGCTTTATTAAAAGAAAAGGAGGTGCTCCATTTTTTTCTTTATTGGATTTTTATTCTCAAATGAAGGCACATGCATGCATATTTTTCTCAGCTATCTTTCCACTAGTATTTTGTTCACAATGATTGAAACTCCAGAAATTAAGAAGCTGCAGTGACTCGTGACTGTAGAAATATGGCCACCAGGCATCAAGTAATTGATATGCAAGTAATTTATTGCACTTCATTGGATGGGCATTGGAAAAAACAACAAAATATAATAAAAAAGGAAAAGCCAAAAGTAGGATAGTGAAAGTATGATGCATTCTTGTTCTACCTGTTTTACATGTACACTAGTTTTTCTTATTATCTCTCGCACTCCCTGTCTGTGCTTCATAAGAGGTTTTTCCTGTCTTCTGGATATAGCTCCTCTTGGCTTTTGGAACTTCTTTTATGTCTACATCTTGTCAAGATAGTTGATGGGAAGGACTTACAGTGTAGATACAAGTGAATATCACTTATGATTCAATTCTAATGCGTGTGGAATGAAGAGTCCTATCACCTGAATGGATAACCTTATAGCTTTTTGTATATTATATCTAATATTATGAATCAATTCCCTTGAAATGGAATGGTTGCTGATGAGATTGATTATACAAGTATGTTTATTTATGAATGTTCAAAATTAGTCAAACTCCTTAAGTTAAAAAAATTCAGTGCTTAAAAAGATTATGCACTAGCCTTTTTATGTTGTCTTGGTGTATCTTTATAGTGGGTGGCCTTAGTGCATATAATTGCAGCATGCTTTATGCATTTAACTGTTATTGTCCTTGTTAACTATGCTTTCCTTTCTGATTCCTTCTCACGAAAAACCTCCACTTGCAAGATGCCATATAAAGAACAAGGATAAAATGGATTTCAGTATGTGAATTTCGAAATTGCATGATGCCCTTAGTTAAATTTGCTAATTTTTGAGTTATTCTCATTAAACTCTACTTCACATTATATATATATATATATATATATATATATATATATGTCACACCATAGTCTCTTTATATATGTTAATTAGTGTCATTAGTAAAGGGTCTTTGACAAACTTAAAAACATTGCTCTACTACCCCAATTTGACAGGATCAAATTTTTAGATTGAACCAAGAAAAAGGCTTGTTGAAGCAAAATCTGGATGCAAAAAAAGAAGCTCTGATTGTTTCAAGAAGTGAGAATTCGAGAGCATTGACAAATAACATTCATGGACTTAAGGTATTTCTTTGGATCTTTGCTGAAATCTATCAATTAAAACTCCAATTGTAACAGTGCACATTGAAGTTGGCCTTTTTCAATTTTAACTCTTTTGTTTTGGCTTCGTCATTTTGATGGCACACACAATATAAGTATCAATTTCCAGCATTTGAATTGGAATTATCTTCCTGTCTTTCTTCTTCCAAACTGGGGCAAATTGCTTGTGATGAAACTAAGTTTCCGGAGTATGTCATTTTTTCAGGGAAGTGGTGATCAATCAGCCAACCAACAGCATAGATCTGCAGCTCTAGTGAAAAACTGTTTTCCTGGAAACCAACTACAGAATGGTGTTCTTTCAAAACAGGATGGAGTTAGCAATGGAATTACACATATTGATGAAGCTGATGACGCTATTCACAGCAAGATGGAACATAAAAATTTCGAGTTGAAGGAAAAGGTAATGGAATGTTGTATCTTGTGTTCTGTAATTTCTAAATAGGGAATGCAATGTTGTATCTGTTCAGAGAGAGAATGCAATGCTGTTTTTTTTCTCCCCTTGCATATTTTATTTTGTTGTTTGTTCACACAATGAATGAACTTGACAACAGATGTATGATTGCCTTCTAGGAGTTTGCAGATTTGCTAGAGGAGAAAAATAGGTCCCTGGTAGCAGTGCAAGCGACTCATGAGTTAGAAGTAAAACAACTTAGGCAAGACCTTGAAAATGAACGTGATAAAGTAACAAATGTACAGTTAAAGTTACAGGGTATACTTCTTTACTACAAAAAATAGTAGTGATTAGTTACAATATTTCATCTTGAACCTTTTTTTTTTAATTTGTGAAATATTTTTTGAGAATTTTCACTCAATTCTCATAATCTTTTCTGGTGGGTGCATGGGGGGTTTGGGGAATTTTTATGATTTTCAGAGGAACACAAGTTGAATGAATCTTTTCGAGAGGAGCTCAAGATGCTAAAAATGGGTGAATCTAAGGTGAGTTGGATTGTGTTTGATTGATAATAACACAACACTTTTTAGTTGATGAGTAGTTGGGGTTAGTAATTGTGTTTCCAACTATTGCATACTTACTCTGCAATAAAGCATGCACTTTTGCTATTCATTGCTGTTTGTGAGCTTCAGTTAGGAATATGCCTATTTGTTCCATTTGATGCTATTGCTAGTACTTCAGAATTTGATCCTGTTGCTTTGCTAGATACCAAAGTATCAAAGTTTTTCTTCCTCTTAAAATGCTTTAGACACTGCTGAAATTCCTCAAGAAAATTGGTTCTTTCACCAGAACTACATAGTCCTTGCAACATATTAAATTGTGTTTCTACTTTAAAAAGATCTAGCTGATTTATGAGTATTTTATATTCATTATATTTGTGCCTTTATTTATCCCAGGTTTCCATTTTAAGATCATTTTTGAAATTTTGAGAGTTTCTGAATGTGTTCTGAAATATGTATATTATGCTCTTTGGGGTTGTTTGCAAGATCATTAGCTCGTGAATTTTCTCACATGTAATTGTGAGTTTTAGAATTTTGTTTTATTCATTTTATTAGTGCATCTGTCATAGTGCTTTTGTTGGATCATGTTCTTTGTATATTTCTTTCATATTTATAGGATTTAACCTATTTGGTTCAATGTGTGATTAGCAGATGTCTTTGGAGATGAGTAAAATACGTAGTGAACTGAACGAAAAAATATCAGAGATAAGGCAACTGCAAATGGATTTAAGCAGAAGGGAAGATGGAGATGTTGATGACACCATAAAGGGTTTGAAAAGGGTCATTGCTACATCAGAAAAGGAAAACGCTAGCCTTAAGGTTAATAATATTTAAATTTTACGAATATATTTTGTGCAAGTTGTCTTCCACAAGATGTCAGTAAAACAATTCATATTGAATTTGTTTTATTGGGAACTTGATATGTAGATAGCAAAGAATGAACTTGAGACAGCATTGGAAAGGAGCAGAAATGCTTTACCTGACAAATCCTCCTTGGATAAGGTACTCTCTCTCGTGCCCGTGCCTGTAAAATATTGAGAATTGGCAATTCTTATTACCATGGATGTGCACTTCTAATTTTTCTTTATGTATGCAAATGATGATGATGATTATTATTATTATTTTTATTATTATCAGTGTTATTTTTTCCGCAGAAGGTAGATTCATCAGGACATCTTCCTGAAAAGGAAGAATTGGAGCTATCATTGCAAAAATTAGAGAAAGATCTAAAGGAAACACGCCATGAAAGGGATAAAGCATTGCAGGAATTGACTCGTCTTAAGCAACATTTATTGGAAAAGGTTGCCATCTGTATAAGTCTTATTTCCTCTTGTAATTTCATGTGAGATTTTTTCTGTGGTTATTTAGTATTTGATCATTCATGATCAATTGCATGTGCTTCCATATTCACCTAGCTATCTCTATTAAGTTTCAATATGCTGCATAATTTTGATTGATCTTTCTTCTGTATAACATCTCTTAACCATTTAATTAGCAACACCTTAGTGATATTAATGATTAAAGGCATTTGTGAGTACTCACCGTGTCGATAGACAATCACTGATAATCAGACTACTGCAGGGTTTTGCTGTTTTGCTTATCTGCTTTATACTAAGACTGAGTTTGTTGGTAAAGAATCTGAGCAATGAGTGCAGCCATTGTAAGTCTGTGTTCTAGAGACGCATGATCTGCTGGTTTGACTATTGAATTCAATTTCCTCAAAAAAAAATTTTATTGTAAAAAAAAAAATCCTCAAAATTTGGCGTTTCCTTGATAACCTTCCTGTCATGTGATTTTTCTTTCCTGTGTTGTTACTATTTTTCTTTATACATGGTTATGCACAATGAAAATGCAATATCTGGTACAAACAATTATTATTGTTGATAGATAATTCTTTCTATCATTTGCATCCTCGGATACATCACATCTTAAGGTAAATGTGAAGTATCAGACTCTCTGCAAGCTATACTGAACAAGGATTGTCTTCTACTGTAATCTTGTCTAGGAATCTGAAGAATCAGAAAAAATGGATGAGGACAGTAAAATCATCGAAGAGCTCCGTCAGACTAATGAATATCAAAAGGCTCAAATATTACAGTTGGAGAAAGCTCTGAAGCAGGCAATTGCAAATCAGGAGGATGTCAAGATGGCTAACCACAGTGAAATCCAAAAGTCCAAGGAAATAATTGAAGATTTGAATAAGAAACTTGCTAACTGTATGATGACAATAGATTCCAAAAATGTTGAGCTTCTGAATCTTCAAACTGCTCTTGGTCAGTACTTTGCTGAAATTGAAGCTAAGGTAAACATTTATTACTTATTTTATGGTGTCTGCTGAATTTTGTTGTAATTTTCATTGTTTTATTAAATACTAGTTCTTTTGTTGCATATGTAGGAACACTTGGAGCGAAATTTGGCTTTGGCAAGAGAAGAAGCAATTAAGCTTTCTGAGTTTTTGAAAGTATGATTTCCATTCTGTTGTGTTATGATTTGATAGCAGAGGCTCTTTTTTTATTTTTTGTTTTTTATCCTGGTATGCTGCAACCTGATTCCTGTTTGCTCGGATTTTTTAATACATGTCTTTGAATTATCATCATCATCTTAGATTTGTGTGCTTCTGTGAATGCACTACTGCCAAAGGCAAGTTTTGGAAATTGGAATAAGACCTAGTTGAATAAACAGTAAATTATAGAAATTTGACCATTTTATTCGACTATAATATGAAATTATTTGTGCTTCCTCTTCTTTTTCTTTTAATATTTTTTTTATTTGTGGGAAGTGCTAAAACGATTGACTGTAGTATAACCTCATGTTTTACAAGTGATGTATGGAAATGTGTGGAAGGAGCCCATAGTTCTTGTTTGAAGACCTGAACTCTATTGCTTGTTTTGCTTACTGCCATAGTATTTACATTCTGATCAGTTGAATATTATTTGCTTTGAAACAAAGCATGTTTGTTCTCCTCTCTCTTTTGATTGGAAAGCAATAATGTTTTCTCTATAATTTTGCAAATTTATTTTACTCTTTTTTTTTTTTTGAAATAATAAGTTGTTGCTTTTTCTTCAGGATGCAGAACAAGGAATGGAAGCATTAAAGAAAGAAAAAGAGGAAATTTTAGCTAAGCTTTCACATAGTGAAAGGAGGCTAGCAGAAGGGAAAGACAGAGTAAACAAGCTCGAGGAAGACAATGCAAAATTACGTTGTGTTCTTGAACAGAGCATGACCAGACTTAATAGAATGTCTATGGATTCTGATTATCTAGTTGACAGGTTAGCATGCTTAAGTGCTGAAGTAAATTTGTGCTCTATTACTATTTGTTTGCAGCATATTTAATTGGTTGCACATTATAACATTACCTTATTGCTGGTGCAAATAGTGAGACAGCTTCTACACATTTCATTGGTGAACTTACATTTTGTAATATTTGATTTTGCTTTTACTGACAGGCGTATTGTGATCAAATTACTAGTGACCTATTTCCAGAGGAACCACAGCAAGGAGGTGTGTTGCTTGCAATACAATTTTGTTCGAAAGAGACTTTTTCCTTCAGTTGTTAATTTGTCTTTATGTTTGTAGTGAAAACGCCTTGCTATTAAAAGATTAGTATATAGGATCACTGGGGATTTAATTTTATTGTCTGTCACCTTTTGTTATATCTTGGGAGCCGTTATAAAAATCTTCTCAACAAAGAAAACATTTTTTTCAACGCACTGCATTTTGTGTCAGGACTTGAAAGTCTTTTCAGAAGAAGTTCCACTTTTAGAGACTTGTTTTGGAAAAAGATGATTGTTTTCGGCTCTCCGAGCTTGATTACAGCACCCAGTTCCTTTTTTCTTTACAGTCTCTCTCTCTCTCTCTCTCTCTCATTTCATGTGGCATGTGACTTGTACGGTGGGTAACAGGTTCTGGATCTCATGGTTCGGATGCTTGGATTCTCTGATGAAGATAAGCAGAGAATTGGTGTGGCTCAACAAGGTGGCAAAGGTGTTGTTCGGGGAGTTTTAGGTCTACCTGGCCGATTAGTTGGTGGAATCTTGGGAGGAAGTTCAGCCGAAGCACATGCAAATGCAGCATCTGAAAACCAGGTTTTTATTTTTTTATATTTTTATTCTCACTTGTGTGATTTGTTGCTGACCAGAAAATAATGATTCAGTTAAATTTTGGGCAGTAAATATAAGTTGAACATACTTTCATTTGACTATTTCCTTTTTCATAGACTCCATTTGACCATATGCTTTCTGGTTTTCTGAATCAGGAAAGATTGTGTTAATTTTTCTTCTTTTTTAAAAAGGAATAAATCATTCCTTCAACCATGTTCATTTATCAAAATTTTTTTTTTCCACTTGTGGCTGGAAAAAGTGATAAAAATCGTTCAAACTTTTTAATTTTTATGTTAAATGTGATATCTGATTGATATTCTTGTTTCTGTCCATAATGTGTGTTGGTCTAGTGTCTCATGTTTGTTGGTCTCCAGTCCTTTGCAGATCTATGGGTTGATTTTCTTCTCAAGGAAACTGAAGAAAGGGAGAAGAGGGAATCTGCGACGGATGCAAGTAGATCCAAGGAAGATTCACGAGGAAGAAGTCCAATATCAGGGGTTGGTTCACCACCCTCAGTGCCCCATACAGCAGGTACTGTATCTGGTTTTTCGAGACAAACATTTTTACAAACCCAAAATTATGGCCCCCTCTCAATTCAAGAAAATTTACGACCATTTGAAAAGCCTGATTCTGAGTTCTCAACAGTTCCCTTAACATCCTCAGATAAACCGTCTCGGATATCAAGATTACTGAAACAGTGAATAAAATAATATCAAATCATGTAATTTAATTGAAGTAAAAGATCTGTTTTACTGATGTTGTGGTTCGCAATCTTCATCAATTCTTTCATATACTGAAATCCTTCGAGATTTTTGATCCTCGGTTGCTATTGCATGTATATGACCTAAATTTATCTGCTGAAGAAGACCCAAAATTCTATCGATTCTTTTCATAGATTTCTTGTTAAACCTCAGTGAAATAATATTACTTCTTGATAATGTATACACCTATACTGCGTTGAATCATGAGTTGCTTTTGCATGATCCCTGCATCCCAAATTAATCAATTCTCATTCAGATGTGAATGACATCGAAACTTTGTTCCGGTTTCGAGTGATTTGACCCGAGAATAAACTTGCGAAGACACCATCTTTCTACTTTTCAGTCAAAAGTAGGGGTTGATATTAAGAATGCATGTTATCCGTCAAGCCCATGTTATGGACGTGCAGACGGCTGAAAATGGAGGATGGAAGCGAATTGGATAATATGGGATCTCAGTTATATGTTCTCACATTTCTCTGCCTTTCCATTTTTTCTGCCTCTTCCAACGAAGACGATGTTAGAGCCTTAATGCATGGTGAAACAACACGAGATTATATATTCTCAATTCTTTTTCCTTCGAAATAAAATATTTCTTTTCTGAAATATTTCAATTATTTCAGAGAATATCTGAGCAGGCAATTAGAGTTTTTTAAGATATTAATGGTATTGCTGCGCAACAGAGGTAAAATATTTGACAATTACCAATTGAAAAACATCTACTCAGGAAAGAGGGTACCTCTATCGACCCTTCCCAGGTACCGGTATCAACCTGAAGGGTAGATAATTGTTTGTTGGGACCTCTTGGGTTCAACCATTGAGAATGAGCAGACACTTTGATTCTTCTGACCAGACCATTAGATCAAATACTTTTCGATAAAATTTGTTCCGTTTTTATATCAGTGAAAATTAAACAGGAAAAGCACTCCACGTCAGCGTATGAGGAGTTTTCTGTTTTTTTTTTTTTTTGAGAGATGCAATTGCAACTAGTACTCGAGTAAAATTTCCATGAAAAGAAACACTGAGTAGACACTTAGCCCATTTATTAGTACTTTCCTTACCTTGCTCATACTAAGCAAAATGCTTTTGTTAGTTCATAATTATATTATGCAAAATAAAAACTTTAATTTTTTTTTTCAAAAAAATGCAAAATATGAGCGCTGTGTGTTAATGCCCTTGACATATAGTACGATATTGTATCTCATTTATGGAAAAAGATGGTGCTCTTTTCCAGTAATTTGAGACACTGTAAACAGAACGAGACGAGGCACTTGCCTCCAGGCCCTCCTCTAACCTGGCACTCTTGCCCTATGCACGTACTCTCTATTAGCGAAGTGATGAAAATAACATAACTCATTTCTCCCTACAATGCCATCATTCCTTGACAATGCCCCCAGAAAAGGGCAAAATCATTTACAAGGAATCAAAAGACATCCACCTGCAGACAGATTATAGAGCTTTCATAATAAAGCTACAACTTGAAGGTAATCCCCATGAAATTCCAAAGTAATTCAAGCTGCTGTCCCAAACACTTGAACAGTTGATGAGGTAAAAAAAACAAAAAGAGCTCTAGCAAAATATGAGAGCAATCACAAACTAAAAACTCCTGAGTACCAATCATCTGCATTGAAACACAACAGGCAACACTCTAAACCCTCTTGGTTTTTAATGAACCCACTGGGATCTTACTCAAAACTTTGGCATTAAATACTGCATATTGTTTTTTGATCTCAATCCATGCCTTCTCTGCAAATGGATCAACCTTGTCCTCGTACTTCTCATACAACACAGGCACCGTATGCAGTAGAACAAAGGCTGTTTTAAGATTAAAAAAACAAATCAAAATTAAGCAACTATTTCTCAAGTAATAGATAGATAAAATGCACAAAAATCAGTTTGAATGGCAGCCATACATATATAAAACAAGGTTAAGAAATTGCACCAAGTCCCCACGACAGACAAGACCCACAAGGCAGCTATAACCTGAAAAAATAGAAAACATCCAAATTAACAGGAAACAGAATACAAAACTAAGGGCTGCCCAGAGTTAATATAACTCATGGTCATATGAAGGATTAGCAAATTTGACAGCAAACCAAATTCAGCATTAACACTTGCACAAAGCAAAATTTGGGAGAGAAAAACTTCAGATCCATATTCCATAACTTCTCAAATTAAAATAATGCAGAAAAACTTCTCTGAGAAATGCTTGAAATAACCTATGATCCACTTCAATTCCAAAAAAGCCCTAAGAAATAAAGCAAACTGAAAAAGGAATGAACATACAATGAGAAACTTCTTCAAATCTTTTCCAGATGCAATACTGCGTAAGACTAGAAAACCTCGGTTGATCTCAAATGTCAATGCTGAAGCAAACTGCAGGAATGGTTCTTCGGGAAGATGAATTACTGGGATACGAAGTGGGCTCCTACAAACGGCAAACATTTTTTTTAAAGAAAGTGAATAAATTATGACCTACAGTTATTAAAACATCAGACAAAACCAATGAGGCGAGCCAGAAGATTTTACTTATTTATGAATGCATGGGCGTTGGACCACAGAAACAGGATGGCAAGTGAGAGTATCAAAATATGGCACACAAAGGTAAGGAGGTGGTATTCAATCAACTCAAAAAAGACCCAAATTGCAGTGGCAATTCCAAGCACACTAGCTGAGATCTTCTTGTTTCTCCACAACAATATATCAGCAGCTGCATTTAATTGTCAGACAAATGAAACAACGGAAGAAAACAACAGCATGCAGAACAGCAAAAGCTCTTACTTTAAGAAATTCTTCCATGTATTAATTACTCATTTTTAATCAAATTAAACTAATAAGCAAAAATTAGCAAGCTAATTATTCGCTTCGTAAACGTTTTCTACGCCTATGATCCTAAAAAATCTGAATAATTTCCTCTGTATTACATTTTAAACCCAATAACTTATGGAAGATATATGTAAAGTGATTTCACTACATCTACGATTCTCCTTCAAAAAAAGCACCAAATCAAATTCAATCGGACAGCTAAGGGAACATAAACACAAGATCAAATCCATGTCCCTTCAACTAGCCAGAGTAGAAGGCTGAGATGAAGTAAAAAGAACAGAATAGAAAAAGATTGATTCAAGCTTTAGTAAAGCGATAAGGAAATTAGGAAGCCTTACGCTTTCCACCACCAAGAACATGGTGAACTGGTCTCTCCCTGCCAAACAATCGAAAAATCTTCGCCTTCACCGACGAAGGGGAAGACGCTTTCTTCTCGGACTCCGAATCCGAATCCGAATCAGAAGACGACGATATATCGTGAGCGTGTATCTTCTCGCTTATCTTCTCCATCACCGACTCAATCGGGCTTTCAGAATGATCTTCCATGCTATCGGGATCTTAAGAATCCGATCCAAAGCCCTAACTTGGCCGAAATGAACTGCACTGCACTGCCGAAATTCGTGATCCTAAAATATCAAGTGAGCAGTGAAGGAGAGATGGAAAAGGGAGGTTCTCTATGTTTCGGCTATATAAACCGCAGAAATCTCCGAGTCTGAGCTTCGGCGTTCCGAACCTAGTGGCTCGAAATCTGAAGTGAGTAGAACTTGACGCCGTTAGATTTGACAAGATCGAGGAGTGACGACGTTTTCTGATATTCTGTCAATAGCATAGGTGCCTTTTTTGTACAAAAAAACGCGGAGACAGCACCCGATGTTTGGAGCGAGGAAAATAAAGAGGAAAAATACACAGAGGTCAGATAAGGAAAATTTTCATTTTTTTTTTTATTTGGAAAAGAAGGAAAAATAATTTCTATTCTTTTTTTTTCTTTAAATGTACAAGAATGGAGAAATATTTTACTATTTACGTTTATTTGGTAAAATTGACCAATAATTTAGTTGTAACTGATAATTTAGCTGATTTAATTAAAAATATTTGATAAAATACAATAACATATTTATATATATAATATATATTATAAAAATTATATTAAATATTTCATTCTAATAAATTAGTTCATATTTATCCCCTAATATTTTATTGTTATATATATATATATATACATATTAAATAGTTTAATAATTATTTTTTAAAAAATAGTGTAATATATAATTTAATAATTATATTATTATTACTTCATAAAAAAAAGTAATGGATAAAGAGAAAGAAAAAACATAAACTATGCTAGTTCTATTAGTTTATTTTGTTATATTATAACCTAATTTTTTTAAATAAAATATTTTATCAAATATAAATTATTAGTCAAATTATATTATTTTTATAGTTAAATATAGTTTAGTATTACTAAATAGTATCTTACTATGAAATGACATATTCATAGTTTGGTAAAACTAAATAGTTCTAATTTTTTTTAATAATGAAATAGTAAATTTATATTATTATTTTTCTCTACTCTTATTTTATTTCCATCCACATCTAATGAAAAAAGATAATTTTTATTTTTTTCTCTTTTTATTTTACTTCAATCCAAATATATATAAAAAATAAATAAAAATAAAAATTATTTTATCCCTTTATTTTTATTTTCCATATCAAAGTTTCCAAACAGGGTGTTAAGGACGGTGGATTAGTGGGCCTGAGCGGGTATAGTATATTAATGACACGTGGAAGAGAGAAGCGGTCGGATGGAAGGAATGGACGGCTTATACTTTTCGATGGTCTGATGGTCTGAAAATCGGAAATGGGATCCACGTTGCCTAACGAGTGGAATATGTTTTTTCTTCAGTTTGCTGACATCTTTTTTTTATCGAAAAAAGTACATAGTTCGCACCTTTTATATCAATTTTTTTTTATTATTTAAATAAAGTCCAGTAAAAAGTTAATATGTATAATTAGAGTAATTGATTAAATTTTTTATAAATTAATTTTTAAGTATATTTTTAAAATTTTTCTATTTTAATTTAAAAACAGTTTTTTAAAAGGAAAATAATTATTTATTCAAATTAGTAATATATTGATGGAAATATTGATATAAATCACTAAAAAACATAAAGAATAAAACAATAGAAAAATTTACAGTAATCAAATTGATAGTATAATAAATAAATTTAATGTTTATAAAGTTAATAATACTAAAATAATTAGAATATATATGACTCTAGTTTTATAACATACTGACGACTATAATTTGATTTGTTATCTTTATTAGATAAAATATACTTTATCCATTAAAATTACCCATATAAAAATAAAATACTGCAATAAAACTACGAAAAACAAAATATAGTAATAAGACGACGGGAAATCAAACGTCGCAACACAGTGACAAAATCAAGAAAAATAAAATAAAACAACTGAAATATATATAGAATAATTATTTATTTTAGCAATAAATCAATAAAAAGAGGTGTAAAAAGAGTTATTTCAAGCGAAGAATAATAAAAAAAAATTATTTTTCATTGCTTAATGAAAATGGACAGTTAGAAAAAAAAATAAAAGAAAAGTTGAGAAAAAATAATTTTTCAAACTAAAAAAAATAAAAAAATATATATATATTTTTTTTTTCTAAATGTAACGTCAAAACGGCCCATAAAATTGAAAAATTTTGATTTTGAAACTTCAATTAGATTTTTATAAAATAAAATAACTTAAATACAGATTATAAAATCCATTTACATGCAACATAATATCAAATGGCTAGCCTGTTTGTGCATGGTAAAAAAGAGAAAAAGGTCAAGAAAACAAGAGATGTTGTT
>CATIWF010151905.1:0-53975 GCA_949630135.1 Balakata baccata | reverse complement strand
TTTGTAGTTTTGAAAAAAAAATTGAAAAGGAGATAATATTGTAATATTTTATAAGCTTGGGGCCTTTTTTTGAAAATTTCTCATATATGCCGAGTGAGCTTTAGGACCATTAAACGAAAGCTTACAGATCATACGACATGACGAGGCCCATGCCTAAGTTAAGTAACATGCATTAGACATAATCTCCTAATTGGCCCAAATTTGTACTATAGCAATATGAATAAGAGTGTGTTACCTCTGAATGTCCTAATTAGCCCAAGATGCTATTCACCTTATCGCAAATTATGTCCAGGATTCAGGATAATTATGGATAAAGGTCTAATTGGCACATGTAAAAGTGGTAATAATATAAAAAATATTTATTATATGTGATAAAATAAATATTCATTATTTTATTAAAAAAGATTCATTATGAATAAAATAAAATTTTATTAATTTATTAAAAAATATTTATTACGAATAAACTAAATATTTATTATGAATAAACTGAACATTAGTTTATTAAAAAAAGTTCATTATGAATAAAGTAAATATTTATTAGTTTGTTGAAAAATGATCATTACGATTTACGAATAAATTGAAGATTTATTACAAATAAACTAAAGGTTTATTAGTTTATTAGTAAAAAGTTCATTGGTTTATCGTAAATATTCATTTTCATTTCTTTGTGTATTTAACCTGAAGGACAAAAAATGAATTTTTATTAATAAACCAATGAGATTTTATTTTATTCGTAATGAAATTAATGAACTTTTTTTCATTAAACTAATGAACATTTAGTTTATTCGTAATGAACATTTATTTTATTCGTAATGAACATTTACTTTATTCGTAATAAATCTTCAACTTTATAACAAATGAATCTTTATTAATAAATTAATAAATTTTTACTTTATTTGTAATGAACCTTAAATTTTATAAAAAATGAACATTTATTTTATTTATAATAAATTTTCAGTTTATAACAAATGAACATTTCTTAATAAACTAATAAATATTTATTTAATGACAGATGATAAATATTTACAAAAATATCATTATATTTTTTATAATGGTATAAATTTAATTTATTTATAAAATTGTTACCACCTCTTATATGTGAAATTGAACCAAGTTATGGACCAAGTTCCGGATATAACAATTGCCTTCTTATTAACTAATGAAATAAGAAAAATTTATTTGATTTTTAATTTTCTCATCAATTAATGAAGTGATGAATAAAGCTATTCTACACGAATTCGTGTGCAACAGCACCAACTCTTGTGGGTTATCAGATTTTCCTTTTTACTAGAAAAAGATAACATCTCAAAACTATATTTAATTCGTGTGCAACAGCGCCAACTCTTGTGGGTCATTAGATTAGGTAGGTTCCTCTTTTTTCTTTTTACTACAAAAGAGAATATCTCAAAAATATATTTAAAGTATTTAATCGGCAGTAAGATACATAATTATGTATTTTTTTATACTTATCATAAATGAGAAATCATAGCTAATATAGAAGAGATGAATTGAACTCACAACTTCGTCTTCTCAAAAAGAAATACTTTTACCACTGAAACTAGACCTCAAGTGTTAGATAGGTTCTATTTTGATATCACGGCCAATATGAATTCGTGGTGGTGAATATTATTTTTCTTGTAATTTGGTTGGTCAATTGGCGTGGAGATGATATTTCATAGTTAAAATACCATATATAAGAAAATTCTAAAAACAAAGCATATTAGAATTGGACGGATTCTTCTAAAACATTTGAAAAAGTATTTGCGGAGTTGGTGTATGAATTAATTTGCATTTTTTAAACCTTTTCTTGCACGCATTTAAACTTTGGAATAGAAGTTTAGATGCAGAGACATGTTCAATCTTAGGACTTTCCATTTGTGACCTGGTCATTAGTTATAAACTAGCTAGCTGAGATCAGATAATACGTTAGTTGATGCATGTCATGGACACTGATTTAACTCATCATCTACGTCACCCTGACTGATACAGTGCTTCCTTTCTCTTTGCCTTATATATGCATTCGTCATAACCAAGACCTTCACATAAATTTTTCACTTGCTTGACTTGCAGTACTTGTTGGTGGCCAACCCTTTTCAGAGAGGTAAGCTTGCAGTTATCTCATCACTTTTTTCTTTTTCTTTTCTCATTGTTTCCCTCAATTATGCTTCAAATTTAATCAATCCACCTGTTGGGAATTAATTCTGAAAAATTGAATAATGTGAACAGACAAGTAACCAAAATGAGTTCAGAGAAAGCAGGAAAGGATTGTATTGGATGGGCTGCCAGAGATCCCTCTGGAATTCTTTCACCTTATGAATTTAAGCGAAGGTATACAGTGAACGTTAATTTCTTGGCTTAGCGTTAACAATTGGTACGTAGTATACTAACTTGTCAGTATCTATAGGGATCTTGGAGCCGACGATGTTTTGTTGAAAATTACACACTCTGGAATTTGTTATGGAGATGTCCTTCGTACCAGAAACAAGATTGGAAATGCAAATTATCCTCTAGTTCCAGGGTATACCTTTCATATTCAACTGCTTTTTTTTTTTTTTGGACCTATGTTGTTAATTATAGAAATTCGACTTTGATTTATATTGAAGTTCAGGCATGAGATTGTAGGGATTGTGGAAGAAGTGGGTTGTCATGTTCATTGCTTCAAAGCCGGGGACCATATTGGAGTTGGAACTTTCGTTAACTCATGCCGAAGTTGCGAGGAATGTGAGAGAGGACTAGAGATTCACTGCTCAAAAGGGGCTGTTCTTACATATAATGGTGTGGATGTGGATGGTTCAATCACACAAGGAGGTTTCTCCAGCTTCGTCTTGGTCCATGAAAGGTTAGGCTGCCAACGCATTTTATAATCAAGTGTAGCATAATTAAAGGGTATAATCCATTTCAATCTCCACAATTTTCTGATTGAATCTACAGATATTGCTTCAAGATAGCCGATGATTATCCACTATCTTTAGCTGCACCTCTGCTATGTGCAGGAATCACAGTATATTCTCCTATGGTAGAGCATAATATGAACCAACCAGGGAAAAAATTAGGGGTGGTTGGGCTAGGAGGTCTTGGTCACATGGGTGTCAAGTTTGGTAAGGCATTTGGGTTAAACGTTACAGTTTTCAGTACAAGTGTTTCTAAGAAAGATGAAGCCTTGAATCTACTTGGAGCTGACAACTTTGTAGTTTCTACTGATCAACTGCAGATGAAGGTAAAAAAAACTAAAACCCATTTATAAAATTCATGTCAAGGTTTAGATTTAAGATTTTTTTGAAGTTTGAACATGCAGGCTTTAGCAAAATCTTTGGACTTCATAATTGATACAGCATCAGGAGATCATTCAATTGAGTTGTACTTGTCCATATTGAAGATAACTGGTGTTCTTGTCCTAGTTGGATTTCCCGGTCATGAAATCAAAATCAATCCTCTTAGCCTTCTACTGGGTAATTATTTATTTTTATAAGACTCGATTCCTTTTTTCTTCTTTTAGAGGTTGCCTATGAAGCTTGAAACAATTAAAATATGGCAGGTAGAAGAAGCATTAGTGGAAGTGCAACAGGAGGCCTGAAGCGGACACAAGAAATGCTTGATTTTTGTGCTGCACATAAAATATACCCAAAGGTTGAGATAATCCCAATTCAGTATGTGAACGAAGCCATTGAAAGGATGACAAAGAACGAAGTACAGTACCGATTTGTGATCGACATTGAAAACTCCCTCAAGTAGAAAAGCAGAGTACTCCCTTCTTTTTCCTATATACTACAATTATCTGTCTCGCATGGATTATATAGTTTTACTAATGTACTTTGAAATGCAAGCCTATGCTGTAATGAGACAATAATGCTTGGCAAATCAATAAAGGGTAAATCAATAATTCACTCCCTCCTAAGTTTGATTAAATATACTAATTACTTTTAAAAATACATTATAAAATCTATCATGTTTGATTAAATATACTAGTTAAATTACTATGAATTAAAATATTCTATTAATCAATTAGAATATTATATTAATCAACCGAAAAAAAATACTAAAATCACTTATTTATTTATTTTTGATGAATTTTGACATTTTATTAATTTTAAAAAATACAATATTAAAAAAAATTACAAATTTAGAATTACAAATTTGACATATATATATATATATATTTTGATATTTTTTAAGATAAGAAAGAAAGACAAATATAATAACCAAACCTCGTAGCGGTTAAAATAATTTACCTATCAATAAAATTACTCCTACAGTTCATTTTCATTTCAATTCATCCTAATTCATTTTCTTCTATATGTATTCTAGATTAAAAAAACGCAAAAGCCTATTTTACATTCTTTTTTCAAGGAATGAAAACTATTTTTTAAAATAATAATAATAATTGGGGGCGGGGGAGGGCGGCGAGATCTGTCTTGATTAATTGCACAAGGCATGCACATGAAAAATATGGTTATTTCCAATGACATCAAATATCCATGACTACCATTCCTGGTCAAATCAGAGCCAGAGAATTACGAGTACAATCCATGGACATCCACGAACCATGAAAAATCATTGAAAACAGAAGGATAACTTTCCAAACATGAAATCCTAATGGTGGATTCCACAAGTCCAATAAAAAGAAATAAGATATAACAACGGGTCAGGCACAGTTCACCGATGATAAACAATGTGTCGCATGAGCTTTACTCTTCAAATAGATTCCAACAGCATATCATGCAACAACCTGCAAGCAATACACGTCCGCTGATTACCTATATGAATCTGAACGTTTTGGCTTGGTTTGAACAACAGCCTCGATCTTCTCCATCACCCCAGGAGTCAACAGGGGAATAACATCAATAGCTTTCATGTTCTCTTGAATCTGCATAGAGGTTAAACATAATCCAAAGGCAACATAATAAATAAAGGCTAAAGCCAGTCATCTCAGAAATTGAGCAATAAGTAGTAGTTCAAAGACTAGATGATGGGCATCCATCTTTTACCACACAAGTACTCAAAACATTAAAGGAAAAATTCAACAAAGTTCATTTTATCAAATAAAACATGGAACTTGGAAGTTTCTTGCGAAATGAAAATCTTCTGAGGGGGAGAGGAGGAGCTTTCAGAGTAAGCCCTTTTCCCAACAAAAGTATATGCACAAAATGATAGGAAAAGAAATTTTCATATAAAACCTCAAAAAGTTAAGCTGTTAAATTGAAAAGATAGGCGTTGAAATAAGAGTTTAGCAGCTTCAACAAACTAAGTAACATTACAAGCAAAACTGAGGAATTACTAGCTGTAGCATTCAATCAACTATAACTTCTTATATAACCACAATCACCTAAGGAACATCATCAACCCAAATATAACAAAGACTGATCAATCAAAAAGGCTAAAACCTTAGATACTACTCCAACTTGGGTATGCAAGGACAGGTACATCCATAATACCAAAAATATCTGTGTCACTAGGGATCTAAATTTTAATATTCATTCCAGTAAGTGTTAAGCTATTACATAGCAAAGTATTTACATAGACGGATGAAAGTTCCTGACGTTATTTCCATCAATCTAGAACAAAATAGCTGCACTTTGCAAGGAACAGTAGAAAAGTTTCTCCAATGGAAGTAGCATTTACACAGGAGAACTGATTTATGAAGTTGAAAAACATTATAATTACTAGAAAATTGGATTATTTATCCTGATAAGAATAACAGAGAATTCCATGTTATGATTTGGTTGGTAAATGTATATTCTGCCCAATACCATTTTAAATAGAATGTCAAGATTACATGTTTTTAACTACAAAATTAGGGCCTGAAAAGGTTTAGCATCACTTCAAATTTTTGGCTGAATATCTTAAAAATAAAATAATTTGCTAAAATCCACTACATTAATCATATTGTATAAATTAACATCATGTAAATCACTCAGCCTAGATATCTAACAGCTAGGCCAGTTTTTAATCCCCCCTCTGTTTTAAGAGTTGATGGAATTAAACAACTTAAAAGGCAAACAAAATAAAGGCAGCAAAATATATGCAAGATGAATGCATGTCCATAAGAATATGAGACCAATATTTGCAGCAAGCAAGACAACTGAATTCCATTTTTAAGCACCCCCTTAATGAAATGGATTGACAAAGCCAAAAAAGTTTCAACTTTAGTGTATGTGTGTGTAAGTGTGTTTGTTGATGAACATGTACACAAGCAAGGCTCCAAGAAGAATAGCCTTAAGAGCAAAAGATTTGATGTTTTTTTAAACCTAACCTGATACTCCTTCGTAGCACCAGTAATGACTGATGAAACATTTGGATTAGCAGCGCACCATGCAATAGCAAGTTGAGATAAAGGCACACCCAGTTCATCAGCTATTGGCTTAAGTCCATTGACCTTTTTCAGGATGTCATCAACTAGAGACCGGCTAGCAAGATTCTATAGAGTACAGACATAATACATAGTTAGCATTGTATGCAAAACTAAATTAGGGGAAAACAACACATATTGCAGAAGTTTACAAAATAGGCACTAGGAGTTACTATAATCTACTTGAAGAAATTACTTTTAGCTATAGGCTGCACAATAAAGATAAAAACATCACTACTAATACAAAGAAAAATTTGAAAAAATATCATTTAGACTGCTGCATCCCAATAGAACTTGCAGGTGTTAATGCAATATTAAGCCCACCAAAGAGAAGATCCACAACATGTACAAATTCTGTGGACCTCCAATATTTTTGCAGTTAACAAACATACATGCCTTTGAGCAGAAAATTGCCTTTAAATGTGCGTTTTATATATGGTACTGTTAGAAGTTTCAGCCTATCTTCAATATCCAAAAGAAAACCATACACTCAAGTGATCAATCAAAACTCATAAAAGCAATGACTGACACTAGAAATGTTAGTTAAATTCAGGAGAATTAAAATAACTGGGAACTTCAGCAATCAAGATCATAAATGCAAAGAAATAATACTTTGTAATTTTCCAGTGCAAAACGACTATCAGAGGGTATAGCTCCCTTGCTGTACTTTCCAGTGAGAACCCCAGATGCAAGTGGACTCCAAGTAGTGAGACCCAGGCCATAGTTAGTGTACAAAGGGAGGTACTCTGACTCAACCTGCATCCAAATTAAGATATCAAATGATAAGCAAACACCAAGAAGATGTATAAATCCATAGTTATTAAAGGCGCACTAAGGCGCTAAGGGGTTCTGGAACATAGGCACAAGCGCGCGCCTAAGTGACATGGTGCAAAAATAAAAAATAATTGAAACAAATTATAAATTTTATTATTAGACTACTAGTAAGGTGATATAATATTATAAATATTAAAACTCAAAATACATGTCATAACAACAAAATAGAAACACATACACAAAGGAAAAAAAAACTTAATTAAGGTTTGATATCCTAAACACAATGCTCTTAGGCTTACTAAATATACAAAGATCCTAAATTTACTAATATTGTATTTAACAAGTTCTAACACTTATCAATTATGAATTATCATAACAAAGTACAATTAGTCTTGCGCCTAAATTGTGTTATTCAAATTGTCTTTGTGGAGGTTGTAACAAATGTTTTCTTTACCCTAACCTTTTTGTTTTGAAATAATTAGATGTGGTAAGACCTACTAAGAGTTTTTTTCAATTTATAATCAATAGTTTAGATTTCTCCACACTAAAAACAAAAAAAGATACAAATACTTAATTAATGTCACAAAGGCGCGCCTCGCCTTAGGCTCAAGGCATGCGCCTTTGTGACAGCGCCCGCCTTTAGGTTTTCAAGGTGCTTAAGCTAGAGCCTGGTGAGCATTGCACCTGGGGCGCGCCTAACAACTATGTATAAATCCACTCTATATATGCAGAAATGTGTTCCGCAAACAGAACAAAGTTCAAATGCTTATGAGCTGCAGTTGCAGGAAGTGTTTGTTACTGCCATTAAAAGGAAACTTGAATTAACACAAAAAGTAGATTACCAAATGTCCACGTTTGAGGCGAATCAAGGATACAACTTGAAAGAGAGAATTTTTACAATTTACAACCCATGCTCTATTTGATCTGCCCCAATCAAATCATGTAAACTAGATGAGCCTACGCTTCAAGAGCTCCTTGGGGTTTGGGATTTGTGGCTCTCTAAGTGCTGATTTTAAATTCCTTAAGGGAAAGTGACTTTTTGTTTTCTCATAATGCAGAAATGCTTCACAATAGGAGAGTCTAGTGTTGAACTGCTTTGTATTATTGCAAAAAAGCAACCACAACTGCAAAGCCAACTCCCTCAAACATGTTTTACATGATTATATTTCTGCTCTGTACAGCAGCTTTCTTTAAAATGTCATTGTCCACGCCACTCACAAGATCTTTCCTCCTCTTGTCGAGATTTGCCATTCAATCTTAAATCTATAGAGGTAGGTGAACTAGAAGCAAAACTTTCATCAGATGGCTGTCTATGCGTCCAATTTTAATAAATCATTTTCCTACATTACTACTAGAACCTCTATTTTTGACCAAAAATTGTATATACCACATTAAGCAACATCTTTAAAAAACCGATTCAAGTGTATGTTAAATAAATCCAACACTTTTCACCTCCCAAACACGATTCAACTAGAGAGTGTCTTGATCCTTTACCTTAGGTGAATTAATTGAACTGAAAATATTCTGAAGAGGAATAAGGCTTCCAGCTATTACCACAATAACAGCCAAGAAAATTGTCCACAGAGGACAAGTTATGTTTATATAACAATCACTAAAAAACCAATAAGCGCATTTCTTTGAATACAGAACTGTAAATCAAACACTTGCTCTACCTGAATCAAAAATTCACTTTACACATTAACTTATTAAGAAAAATCCCTCACCTTGTGCCTAGACAGCATATTATACTCTGGCTGCTCCACAATAGGTCCAATCAAGTCCAACCTTTCTGCAACTCCCCATGCTTCAGTGATCTGCTGTGCCGACCACTCACTAGTGCCCCAGTAAAATGCCCACCCTTTATCAATCACATAGTTCATTGCCCTTACTGTTTCTTCCACTGGTGTTGACGAGTCTGGCCTGTGAAAGTAGATGACATCCACATGTTCACTCTCTTACCATAACACATTTGCCCAGCAAAAAACTAACATTCATGGTAATAAAAATTATGAAAATCAATTACTTAAAAAAGGTTTAAAAAATACTTGCACTAATAATGGAAAAGCAACAGAAACCAAATTCTCTTATAACAATAAATGTAGTCTAAGCAACCCAAATTAAACAAACAAGCAATCACAAAGATTGCTATAGATTAGAGTCATTGTAAAGCGTCCAACTTAAACAAACACGCAACAAGAACTACAAAGATTATTATAGACCTCTGCCACTGAAGAGCATTATCAAAATCAGCAGCTAATCTCTTTCGGAATAATCACACACACGAAGTTATACAGATCTACAAGAAATAAATTAAATCACAAGAGCATTTATATATATTTTAAAAAAAATGTCACCCATACAGAAATTAACAAGAAGAGATGCCATATTTAATGTCAAAAGTGAGAATATCCAGCAGCCATTCAAATCATATCACATCAATATTTATGATAAAGACTATATATATTCTAAAGTCTTCGAATCATCAAACCGCACCCAGCAACTAAGAAAATATCTAAAAATTCTAAGGACCCATTAAACCTTAAATAGAAATCAACAAAAAAAAAAGCACATAAACCAAAAGAATTTATTCTTATCAAGCTTGTTCATGATTAAGGAGGAAAAATTGCTAGACCTATTTAATAGTAATAGAACTCATTCAAAAGTGCAGAGACAGCATCACAAACAAGTCACAAAGCATATAAAATTATCAAAAGAAAAACAATTTATTCATAAACAAACCTACCGGTGGCAGTAAATCACATCAACATAATCCATATCAAGTCTTTTGAGCGAAGCCTTAGTGCCCTCTACAATATGCTTCCTCGACAATCCCCTGTCATTAGGACCGGAACCTCCCCAGAAGATCTTGGTAGAAACGACAATATCAGAGCGTTTCCATCCGAGCTCGCGGATCGCCTGACCCATAATCTCCTCAGCCCTCCCGTTGGCGTAAACTTCAGCGTTGTCAAAGAAGTTGACACCATGGTCTCTGCAGCACTGCAATAGGGACTTGGCATCTTTCACATCGAGCTGGTTGCCGAAGCTGACCCAAGCCCCATAGGAGAGCTGACTCACCTTAAGCCCTGACCTACCCAGATTATTGTATTGCATTTTTTTTTTCTCTTGTTATTATGTTTGAAGAGAGAAATAGAGATTAATCGAGGGGGGAGTAATGGAATAATTTTGTCTATGGAGATGGCTATAAATAGACTGCACTTGTTCAAGCTGGAGAATTGAGGAGGAAATGGTTGTGTGTGGTTGAATGTATCTGTGTCTGGTGTTATGGTGTAATGTGTGCACGTGGAACCGGTTGAGGATCAAATCAATACGAACCTTGAGATTTGTTTACTTTATAAGTGGATTTACAGGTCATCTTTCCTAGACATTTTTATTATTATTATTATTTTAACTTAAGAGAGAGGATAAAATGTTCAACGGCCATCGTTATAAAATAACAAGTAATCATCTATTTGCATTTGTCATAATAGTAAAATTATAGCTAGTGTAGAAAAATAATTTGAATTGAACTGACAGAGCAAATATTTTTATAACTTAAAGTAGGTCTAAAACATACTATTTATTATATTTTCTAAAATTAAAATTAATAAACATAATAAATATAACATTAGGCAATATAATTATAATATTAATTTTTATTTGAATATTTAAATTTAAAATTATAATTTTTAGAAAAAGCAATAAAAGCAGTAGTATCTCATCTCATAGAAGGATAGTAAGGTAGGCGGTGGTAGAGGTGATTCGTGATGGATAGATTGTGCGATATGGAGAGTGAGTTGCAGGAGAGATATCATGTGTATGAGTGCAGAGGAGAATAAGGGTAGATAAGATATTTCATATACTTTGTATAGTTGGCGCAGTTGACATAGAATCAAAACAAATGAACGTCAACAAAATTGGGCAATGCTTTTGATTTTTGAGTCGGCGTCAGCGAAAGTGGCATTTAAAATGCCCAAAGGACTACAAACTCCATTCTAAATTTCTATATAGATTAAAATTAATTTAAAAATATTATATAATTTTTGTGATATTTTTTTTTTAATTTACTTTACATATTCAAAAAATTTTCTATTATTGCATAACTAAATTAAGCCCTTATCATTTTGATATTTTAGGTAAGAAATATGTAACTACTACACTCAAAATAAAGTGTAATATTCTTTTTTTTCCATTCTTATTATGTATGCAAGCCATTATCAATGAATTGAAGATTAATGGGTAATTTATAAATTCATTATTTCGCTATTAAGCTGACTGGAATTCTTGTACTGCCACTAATTTTTTAGCTAAATGCCATCCTAGTACTGCCAATTATAGTTTAGAATAGCATAATTTAAAATTAAATGGTCTATCCTTAGCTTGTAATTCATTATTAATATGAGTATTTAATTTTTTCCATGTGAAAACGCATGTCGTATTGAGTAGAAATTCTTCTGTTTACTGCTGTTCCAAGAGCTAGTTAGTCCTTGAAACAGCTCTCCCCCTCTCTTCTCCTTTTTTTTTGTTTTTTTTGGTCAAGGAGAAAATGGGGAAATTGCAAATTCAGGCAAGAACCAGGAAGTTTTCACTTTTCATAGTCCAGCTCAAAGAGCTGCAAAGAGTAACTTGGTTCATCTTGATATGCCCACTTCAAGCCCGTCAATGGCTTTGTGAAGCCTAAAGAATTTTAACCGTTGAATCCGTACATTCAATTTCACAGAGATTAAGCACACTCAGACCAATAAACAAATCACAAATAAGTTGAACATAATAATCTGAACTAATATGCTAAAGAAACAAGATAATGATGCAATTATAATTACGAATGCACTCACTCAACAGTCCAACTTGGAAAATACTCAATTTTGCTTCAGGATGAGAGCAAAGATGGGAAGGCCTGCAAACATTACAACCTATCAAACAAAGATGAGACAAGCAGATAAGCATGTTTCGTTTTTCGTAACAACAACTCGGAGAGTGGTAAATAGCATAAATGGAGTTCCAACTTTGTCTATACTAAGTCTATGATTCCAAACATGATCAGAATGACATTAAGAGACACCAAAGAAACAAGCTTTAATTGCTAGATTAAACAAGCTCTAAATTTGCAGCAACAAATTCTAAAATGTTTTCCGTAGGGAGGTGACCAATGATCTTAAGTTGATTTCGTGTAGAGGCGGATGCCAAATGCCAAACCCAGTATAGCAAGGGGAACCAGGAACTGCAGGAGCTTGATAATGAACTCGGTAGTCTTATCCTGATTGTACTGAGGCTGCTTTGGAGGTTTGTATTCAGCCTTTTTAGGGATGGTTGAAGGATCAATACCACCAACATAATATTGTTCCATCATCTCTCTAGCACTCGTGCTGTGACCCACATCCTCAAAATCATCTGTTGCATCCTTTCCTGTGAAACATGTACATTGTGTCATATTCTGGAAAGTGTTAAATCCTATTTGTGGTCTCGGTCATAGCTACAGCTAGGATCATACCTGTAGCTGACAGCAGAACCTCATCACCACCAGGATGGTCGTCCAAAAACTTTGTGACATCATAAACCTGTTCAAACATATTAAATAGCTCAGCGATGAAGTACTAAGGTTTTCTTATTACACACTGAAGTAACCAACAAGTTGAACTACTAATGAGCCTATAAAATCTGTTTCAAAATTAGCATTGTTTCTTCCACATAACATAGCTTGTCAAACAGGAAATCTGGATCCATGTATAAAGGATAAAAGCTTCCCATAGTTTGGCTGGAAAGACCCATAATCATGAAATAGGATAACAAGGAACCGAAATGGATTGGATAATAGTGGGAAACACTTATTTCTTCTAGAAAGTGGGCAGAATACCATGTTATTACAGAAATGTTGAAAAAACATACAAAAAAGAAAAAAAGAAAGAAAGAAATCAAAAGATAATTCACAACCGGTCACAATTAACCATCAAGAGTAAAAGACGAAAAAATCCCAAAACTTTTTATTCCTAAAAATTAAAAGTTTAAAAAGATAATTAACAACTAAAGTTTTCTTGTAGATAACAATGAAGTTTCATATTCCCCAAAAATATATATCCTTTCAGTTAAGTTTATAACTAAAGTTATCTTGTAGGAAGAGAAAACTAAAGTCTTTAGTTGGCATGTGATAAGATTTTGAGCAGGAGTAAACTCCAGCATTTGAAAAAAAAAAAGCATTGGATGAATCTATGTATTCAGGTAGTAGGCGTGCTCCTCAATACTGCCTCTCTTTTTCCCCCCTTTTCTCTTCCCTGCATCTCTACGAAAATGCTTTGTTAATTCAAGCCTTTTATTCTGACCTATTTCTCATTATCTACTTGATAACAGGCTACACAAAGACAAAGTGAGCCACCTAATTGCAAATCTTAGATAGTTAGATTTTCAGCTCACTGATTCTTGTTTTCTTTTTTTTTTCCCTAACACTTAAAAATATGCTCAACAAGTCAACCTGTCAATCATGTGATTCAATTTTTCCACATAGCTAGATGAATGTCAACGGATCTCTCTAACAACTCCTAATCATCACCGAAAATAATGCCTTTAATAAAGCAATCTATCAAAATATTTAAATAGCTCACTTGCTAAGATGAAATTTTCTTAGCTGTTGTGAGAGAGCAGTGGAATTCCAAAATATTAAAAATCAAATCACCAACTGCTTCAAACATTTATTTGAGAATTCTAAGGTTTGCCCAATGGAAACAAGGTCAATGTACAGGTGATTTATGGCAAGCAAAAATATGAGCGGGGAATTGACAAATTCTAAAACAGCCCCAACAGTTAACCATACCCACTATGCTAGTTGGCCTCAAATGCACCATAGTGACCAAAAGAATAGGAGAAAAAAAACAATAATGGAAATTTGGTAGTGTGAATACAGTGTTTCGTTTCTTCTTCAGCCTAGCCTTCTCTCTCCACCTACTTAAGCATATACTGGGATCCAAATAAAATTATAGACCATTAAAATCTGAAGTCGGAATGTTAAACCATAGTTCAACTTGACTTAATGCTATGAAGCTTGAGGGAGTTTATTAGTGTGGGACATTCATAGATGGCCAAACTTGATTGTGAGCCCTTGCATTAAGTCAAGAGGGCTTTATACTGGACACTGGAAAGGATCTCTAATTTCCAAAGAAATTATGAAGAGAACTTCTAATAAAATGCCAATAGTGAAATTAACATCAATCAGAATTTAGAAGTCAGAACTAATGCAACTGCAACGTCAAACGACAATGCTTCAATATATATAAGCAGAATTAGATTGCCATAATCTAAATAACATATCATGATGATTTTAGCAGAATATGCCAGCAAAAAAATCTTTTATCAATCTATAAGCTAAAACTATTTTGTATCAAAACAATAACTCTCATACTTGGAGGCTTCAAACTAGAAATAAATGAGAATACTAGTAGAGCAGAGAACAATGCATCACAAAAAGGCAATTGAAAAACAAAATATCTATACTCTACTAAAAACTCACAAGAAAACATGCAAAAAATCAAAATTTCCTTGATCAAAAGACCACCTTGCCGTCGATAATCAGCCAACAATCCTTGGGGTTATTGTGCTCAGACACTTGAGCCAAGGTGAAAACTTTCCCATCACCACCCATCTGTCAGTCTCCTCAAAGTTGCCTTTGGTGATGGAAGAATTAGGAGGCGAAGCAAGAGAAATGGAATGGGTTTGCTTGAAATCAAGGAGACTACTGGATTGTAGAATATAATAAGCAGATGGATCTGCTTGATAAAAGGAGAGAAAGAGAGAGAAAGAATCAATATGCTAGTAATAAAATAAAGGAGGCTGGGAAGCGATGCGAGATGGAAGAGGATAGGCGTCAGAAGAGAGAAAAAGGAGAGTAATTTAATGAGTTTCTTGAAATCATTGAATTTGGTTTTGGTGGGCAGTTGGTGGGTTGGATGCTGACTTTACCAAGCAAATGCAAGATCTATTGCTAGAATTTAGAAAATATATTCAGCAAAAATTTCTCTAATTTTGGCTATGCTACCATTTCCTACTATTTGGGTTTTTTTTCTTTTTTTTTTTTTTTTGCTTAAATCATATCTAGCCCCGAAAATATCTTTTAGCCCATGCAATAATTTTTAATCCAATTAACCACACCTAAACTATATTTTTTATCTATTTTACCACATATATAATTCTTAAACTGAATATATAACATCTTGTTACTGATATGGCATCATTAACCAAGTCAGAGATTTTTTTTTTATCATGTTAATATTAGAAGATTCTGTGCATATTTTACAAATTAGATATGAGGCAAAATGGACTTAAAAATGAGTTTAAATAGCTAAATAGACCAAAAATCGCTACATAAAACTAAATGAGAAAAACCGCCGTGTATGACTTAAGTCTTGTTTTCTCTTCTAAATTTATCGTGTTAAACTACTTTTTTTCTCTTAAGGTATCATAATTAAAGATATAGATTAATCCAAACATCATTAAAATATTTGTATTTCCTTTCTCAAAATGCTACTTCACTCGAAGACTAGAATTTAGAGATGCACTTATGATGAGTTAAGTCTAAAAATGTTTTTCTTTATCAAGGATATCTTTTTAAAAATAATTATTTGATTGTATGCTATGTTATATATATATATAAGTAACCCATTATCAAAAAAAAAAAAAGTAACCCAATTCATGAATTGGAAAAAATTTTCAATGCAATCCAAGGCCATAATTAAATGTACAGTCATAAGATCATATTAGGAAACTGAGCTGAATAAGGTATAGTTATACTATAAAAATTAAACAACCTGAAATCAATGTGATAATCATCATCAAACATGGGTTGCCAAAACCACAATTTTATATATATATATATATATGTATGTATGTATAACTCTTGCTTTGACAATGTTTATGGTATATCAAGCCGTGATAATCAAAAGCAATTATTTCCAATATGTTTCTCCTTTTAAATTTGGTACAAACTATTGAACCAGTAAAATCATGATTAGGTGAAAAAGGCAACCATGATGAGTAGCATTGTGAAACGCATCTTCTTAGACAACAAGTCAGCAGTATCATTTGTTAGACCTCCGCCCTGTTGAGTCTCATTTGTTAGACCATCTGCCTGTAAACAATATTAAAACAATGCTAGATCATCAATAATTCAATATGCCACTATTTCTAAGGATGCATTTTGGTTTAAGAAGAGAATAATAGTGTTTTACACTTGGAATCAAATGCTGGATAAAGAAATCACTTTGGAACTTGTTGAGGGAAGGCACAGTTCAGGCTGGCGGACAATGTATATTTGATCGCCACGGCTATCATCCTTGTAAATATCCTGATTTCTATGCCAAGTCCATAATGCATGTGTAGAGTTCACAACCTGCATTCAGAAATCAAACTCAATTCCATGTGGTTATAGTGCAGAAATTTCAAAGGAGCTTATAGCTAGCATGTTAGGCTTAGACCTTACCTCGAGTATTCCATGGCCGAAACTGCTTTCTCTGAAAGCACTCCACTCAGGTTGCTCGTCCCAACAAAATTTACCCTTAGCAGGGCCAGAAGAAAAGTTTACGTGGCATACCCCCCCAAATTCTGGTACGTTATCTCCAGCTGAAGGGCATTTTCCTTCATCATCAGCATGATCAACATCAACTTGCTCGATATTTCCACCATCTCCAACTGCTATATAAATGGGACCACATGGGTCCAATGTGTAATTATAGACTCTGTTCATCCTCTCATAAGCATGAACCTGCAGAGAGGAGAGTTGATATTCCTAAGAAGGTAATCTTGGCATTAAAGCAACTTTGTGAGGTATGCTTTTATCTTTGTGGCCTATGCTTTCTTCTGGATTTCTAGCATTCCATATTTTACAATTAGCGTGAATACTTTTTCCAAACATGCTAGAATTATTCACTGTCCACAATAACAATACGCTAGTATGATTAACAAGTTCATATGCAAATTGTAAAAGTTAAAACTCTCAGAAACATCAGCAGTATTTTCAAATTCCAAGATTATGTCATCAACTATGGTTTCTTCCATCATTAACATTTCAAATGCCATAGCCTCAGATTCACAAAAAAGTTAGCAAGTGCCTAGAGAAAAGCTAATTCCTACTTACAGTATTCTTCATAAAACCCCAAAAACTTTATGATGGAGTTGCAGACAAGAGTTGTTCCAGGTGAATAATTTGAAAAGAGTGGATACCTACTTACATGTCCAGCAAAAACAATGTCAACACGATATTGATAAAGGAGAGCTTCCATTTCCTGTCTCATGCATTCGAACTCCTGATAGTGCGAGGAATAGCTATTATACCAAGGTGGATGCCACGCAGCTACCAGCCAAGGGGTCTTAGTGCGGTCTACTTGATTTAGATCATTACTTAGCCAAGAATACTGAGAACCTATAATTGAAATGTGAAGAACTTAGAATTTTTTTCATAAAATAAGGGCCTTTGAAATTCAAAAAAAGGGCACTTCAAGTGTCAGAATCAGTCATCAGAAAACATCTTATTGATCTTGAATGAGATTGTTTCATTAATTACCAGTACTGTTATAGTCAACATATGCTCCCAACATGATAAAATGTATGCCGCCGGCATCAAAAGAGTAATAGAAGTTAGTGCTAGAGCCAGATTCCTCTGATGGGACTGCAAACCTAGTCAAATATGATTTGAAAGTTATCCCAGAAACTTGAGGTTCAATCTCATGGTTACCTTCAATAACCATCATAGGAATTCTTGATATCAATGGCTCCATGAACCTGAAATTCCAATTGACTATCCAAATTTACAAAACCACATGAAGTTCGTCTGGTAAGACAATAAAAATATAGAAAGAGTTGCATCACAAAAGAAAAGTTGAATGGCTGCACCCACAGATATAGTATGGTGGTAGGTGCATTTCTCAACTTGAGCTAGGTCTGAAGTTCGAGTCCCCCTTCCCCCATTTGTATAAAAAAATAAAAAAAAGTTGAATGGCTTGATTATAACTAGTATGCTTCTAAAATCAGACTTATTCTTTTTACATGATGAAAAGAAATGCATAAATAGTATTGCTAATAATTTTGATAATAAATCAAACACCCATTATAATAAACTCAATTATTAAAAAAGAAAATCATTCAGACTCTTTGTCAAAATTTAATCAACATCTGTTGTAATTGATATCAGACATATTACCTTCCCCAGCCGTCCCAGCGGGGTTGATATGTCTCTCTGATAGGTGCATCAGGGAATGCACATGAGAAGCATGGAACTCCCTTCCCACCAGTTGTACGGTATTGATTTGCATAAGTTAAGTCTCCAACCATTAAAATGAGAGAAGGATCATTCATGGTCAAATGGTCTATGGTTGTTGATGAATTACTTGTGAGACCAAGATCTCCAATAACAGCTATTCGATGAGGATATGAATCTGAGCTAGGCAATGGTAAAATTTCAAACACATGTTCTTTGCTCATAGCTGGAATAGCACTATCTCCGCATTTATAATAATATTTCGTCCTGGGTTCAAGACCTGCAAGGAGAATAAGTCTGAATATAGAAACTCCTATTATTTATATCAGTAACATCAGATAGGTGGGAGAGTATTACATACAAATCTATTATGAAATGGAAAAAACAGAAACTTTCTGCTGAAAACAAAGGTATGCAGAATCACGTTGTCACCCAGATATTAATTCCTCTGATATAAAACTTTAAAAACTAGTAATCAAAGGTTTCATTGGCTGATCAAGAAACAGAATATACCCAGTTATTTTTTAGAGTCTTTGATTCTTGAACAAAATGAGAATTAGCTAACATAAAATTTATTTCTTCTCTAGGTGTACCTAGACCAGGATATAATTAATTCAAGTAGAGCACAAAAGGCTGGTCAGTAGACTCAGTAAAGTATATTTAACTATATTTAACTCTGAATAGCTAAAGATAACCTTAAAGTGCATACTTGGTGAAATTATAGCCTCCTTTGCTCGCAAGAATCATCTTACTGTTTATAGGCAATTTTTTTATAAAAAAAAGATACAAACTCGTGCAGATACAAAGATTTGCAGTATGATTGAATTCCAAATCAGATAATGAACAAGGATTAAAAACAAAATAGTTGACTCACAGCCTAATTATAACCAAGTAAGATTCAATTCTATAGTTAAAACTCCCAGTTGATTTTCAAAATTCAATCATAATAATCACAGAAATGTGAAAAACTAAAAGGCAGAGAAATAGCTTTACCATCGATCCTCACATGATGAATGATGCCAGAAGTGTAATTCTTAAGTCCCTCATACGGGTACAACTGACTATAAACAGCAGACTGCCCTTTCTGTTTACTAGTATAGTTTCCACTTTCTTTCCCATACCAAACTTCACTCGCCACAGAAGCAGGATTTAAAGGCGTTACATTAGAGCCAATCTGAGCATCCCCTGAACCCACCCAACAAACCAAATTAGTTAACAAATCCAGCCAACCACTGCATTACCTCAATAAATTAAATAGCACAAGCAAAAATCAAGAACCTAAAAAAACCCAATTCAGGAATTCTGCTAAAACAAGTTATCTTTGCAGGAAAACAGCGAAGTAAAGACAAGTACCAGTGACCCAAGAAACCCATATTGAGGTTGGTGAAGAAATAGCCAAAGCTACCTGTTCCGGAAATTTTCCAGTCACATTCTTCTTAAGACGCGGATGGTCCATTGGCAAGTCATCACTGCCTCTACGCAATGAAGAATCAAATCTGCGAGTTACTGGCTTAAATGGGCCATCAAGAGTGGTTGGTATCTGACTTGTAGTAAGCTCTAACTGTGTCAATATGCACAAAACTGTTATATGTGTCCACATAGTGATTTTCTGCACTTGTTGCTATTTCTTGCCGATTCTTGGCTTCATCATCAAAAGGAGATGGCATTTACCAGATTATATACAGGAAGCTCTATCATCTTCGAGTTTGCTTTAACAAGTGGAAAAGAAAAATAAATAGTTGGGTCTTGTTTGGAACGGTGATGACAGAAGTTGGAATCTACCATACGGACCGAAGAATATGCTGAGCGGAATCTTCAATTGAACGATTAAATTAACGGCTGACAAATACTATAATGAGCGTCATAATTATGGACTAAATATAAGGGAAAAAATAAAATTGTAGTGGTAATTTTATAAATTTATAGATTCATTAATTATTAGATAAAAATTTATTTTATTTTAAAATAAAATTAGCAGTTATTTTATATTTTTTATTTTTAAATATTATTTGTCTCTATTTATTGTTTTTTCAATGCGTTTTATTTCGATTTATTGTTTTTTCATTAAAAATAATTCAATAAATTTATACCTACAAATCAAAACATAAAAAATATCTATTAAATTAAGTAATAAAAATAAAATAAACTTTTATTAATGAACTAATAAATATTTTTCAATAAACTAATAAATTTTTAGTTTATTTATTATTAATTTTTTCAATTTATTTATAATAAATTTTTTTATTAAACTAATAAATTTTTACTTTATTTGTAATGATCTTGTTTTAATAAATTTTTTTCAAAAAAACTAATGCACCTCTAATTTATTTGTAATGAATATTTTCAGTTTATTCGCAATGAATATTTTTAATAAACTAATAAAATTTTACTTTATTTGTAAAGAACCTTTTTTAATAATCTAATTGACTTTTTTTAATAAAATAATAAACATTTAATTCATTCGTAATAAATATTTTTTTCAGTTTATTTGTAACGAACTTTCTCAATAAATTAAAAAATTTTACTTTATTTATAATAAACTTTTTTAATGAACTAATAAAAATTTTTCAATAAAATATTTATTTAATAACAAATAATAAATATTTATAAAAATATCACAATAATAATTAAAGGCGGTGTACATATATGATAAACTTAATCTATACTGTTACCTAAACCAGCTCCAACAAATAGCAATTGCGAAAAACTGACACCATGAGCTTTTCTTCCTTTTTTGTTTTTTCCTTTTTACACCTTTAGTTTTGCGTACTTATATTAGCTGGGCCGAATTTGGTCCAAGTCCAAATAATTTTGGAAAATTGACACAAGTATTAACATAAGAATACAAAATACCATAAAACTTATTATCACAGCCGATAAAACAAATTCCCATATTTTAGACCGTGCAATGGCCATAAATTTAGGCTTGCTATTATTTATATATATATATATTATTTAAATTTATTTATATATTTGAATATTATATTATATAATTTAAATATTAAATTTTTTATATAAAAAATTGTTTAAATTATTTCCATTTAATGGTGTGATATTTGCTTTTATATATATATATATATATATATATATATATATATATATAATTTTTTATTTATAATTCTTTAAATTATTATATATTTAAAATTCTTTAAATATTATATAAATTACATATTATATCTATAGTATATGCATAGTATATGTATAGTATCAGCAAAGTACATATAAGATTTATTATCTAATTTTTCTACAGTTTATGAATTATAAAAAAATCTGAAAATTTTTTTTTTAAGTAACAACAAATTATCTTATTTTATATATATAGGTTATATTTATGTTATATGCATAGGTGAATAAATGTCTTGCAGTTTCAAAAATCAAAATTAATCAAATGAGAAAAATCATGTGTTAAAGACATTCAAATTTGAAATAAAAAATTAAAAATATATGTGAAATATAAGTTTATTTTATTATTCATTTATTGATGAGATTAAAGAATAATAAAACTTATCACACAGATTAAAAAATTGTGCAAAGTTATATGTAAAGTATATGTATGGTATATGTAGGTTGTATCCAATCACGTCTTGTTTTTCAAAAACTATCAACAATATTTCCATCGTGCGTCTCCTTTCAGTAGGAAAATCTCTCTAATTCCAGTATTAGGGACGCCTCCATCTTCCTATTCCAACTTTTTTCCTTCAAAGCTATGGTCTCATTGGTCACACAATTTTTAGCATTATATACGACCCCATATGTTCGTTCCCCAATTTTCTCCACTTTCTCATACTGCATATTTCAACAATATACCGAATAAAAAAAAAAGAATTGTAAGTAAAATTGAAAAGAAACAAACAAAAATCAAAATAGACAAATCGTGCGTACACAATCAAAACTTTTGCTTACCTACTCCATCTAAAAGTAATTAAAAAATTAAAGAACAGATCTAAACACATTTGCACTTTGCATTTGTACAAAAAAAAAAAAAATCAAATCACAATCAACACCAGAAACCCAAAATGCATGAAACAAAAAATGCAAACCCATTTAACCTCAGAGCTACACACAAATAAGCATTTTTATGCACAAAAGAAAGACAAAGTGATATACATACCAACGAAGGTGAGGGCAGATTGCAATTTATCTCAAAGTTTTGGTCTCTCTGAGAGAACTGAAAAGTAACGGCGAAAAGTTTTGGAAGGAAAAACTCTCTTGTTCTTAGCATCTGCCTTCGATTTATCTCATTTCACGGCAAATCCTACAAAATCGACAACAGATCAGTCGAGAAAACGACACAAACATACGAAAACAGCAGAAAAATCTTAGATCTAAATAAAATTACGAACCGGAGACTGGTTAGCAAACAGAGTGCTAGATGAAGAAATCAGAGGAGAGTGGATTAATGATTTGCGAACAGAAGACAAGAGATTAAAATGAAGATGGTTTTGGAAACATGGCATTGGATGAAGAGAAAAATGTTGAGATTTCGATAGAACAAGCAAACAAACCGAGAAGAAGACAGAGAATGGAGGGATAAACTACGAAAAAGAAAAGAAGCCTTAAATGAAGGAGAGTTTATCGCAAAATATAATAGTTAAGGAAACGGTGGAGTTTTGTCATAAGTGTAATTAAGTTTGGATTTACACTATTTTAAAAAGCGGTTGATATTTGGATAATTATTTATTCAAAAATAACAATCCGGGTATTTTTCTCAATATTTTTTCTCCGGGCTTCGGTTTGGATAGGTTCAGATGCGACAAACGGATGTCCATAATTTACAAAATAATATAAAAAGTAATTATATATATTCTAAAAAAAAAATACAATAAAAATATAAGTTAATATAAAAATTTAGCATATAGACCTAATTCAAAAGCGATATACCCAAGTACCCAATTTTGAATCGAACTAAACTGTACTGTTGACTTTAATTTTACCGAATTTTGATCTTTTAGTTATATTTGTACTGAATTGTATTGAACTGTTCTAAAACTGAAGTGTACCAAAAAAAACCGATATTTAAATATTTAAAATTTAGTTTACATAATAACTAATAAAAATTAATAAATTATATATAAAATTACTTATAACTTTTATAGTTTTATTATACAAATATAATATAACTTAAATTTATAATTATATACAATTTAATTCAATAAAATTAAATGATAATAAAATGTATTAATTATTTAATAAAATTAATATGACATTTATAATAGCAATGACTTTAAATAATTAAAAATTTTATATACTAAAAATTTTAAGATGATAATATAAACAATTGAATCTATAATTTTAATAAGAGTTTAAACGAAGTTTACCAACAAATTTTATTTGCTATTAATATAGAAATACAAAAATATTTCTAATATATTTCTAATTTTTTTTCAATAATTTTTTAACACTAATTGTATTATATTAAACTTATATAGTAAATTAAATTATATTAATAAATAAAATATATATTTAATGGATATACTTAATAATATATATATATATATTAAAATGAAATGATCATAAAATTACATACTTATAATTATATACTTATACTCATGAGTTTATATACCTAATAATTTAAATTTCAAACATTATTATGTTATTAGCTTACAATATATATTTATGTTATTTTTTACCAATATAATTAAATTACATTAAACTTTATAATAATTTAAATTTGATTAAGAGGAAATTTCATCATTTACTGAAATTTAAATGTTTCTTTTTTATTTTTACCTACGGCTTTTCTTATTTTCATCAGAACCAAAATTTGTCATTTTTATGAACTATTCATCTTATTCGTCTTCTCCGAAATCTATTATTGCATACTTTTTAGTTCTTTTTTCGATCTCATTTCCACTCCATTTCCCATAAATCCAATAGCGATCTTGCTTCCGTTCTACTCCTTTCCTCCCTTCTACGTCTTTGAATAAGAGAAAAACCACCATTAAGATTCATGATGATACTGCAATTATTTTTAGAACTTGCCTTTTGCTCTATGTTCAAAGAGTTCGTTAGGTTGCACTAAAAGAAAACTTTGAGATTGAGTTTGTTTATTTACTTTTTTTGAATTTTGCTGTGTTGTTGATTACTTTTTTGTTCTTTATTTTTTTGTTGAAAATCACTAAGATATTTCCAAAGTATATTCAAAATACTACCAAAATATACCGAAGATATTCTCATTGAATTTCTAAAGGTAATAAAGGTATACCCAATGTATTCCCAATAAATTCTTTTTAGGAAATTTTCAAAAAATTCTCAAAATATACTCAAGATATATTCAAGGTATTCCCATGGATTTTTCAAAGGTATACTCAAGATATTCCCAAAAAATTTCTCATAGGGAATTCTTTAAGAATTCCCAATATATACCAAAAGTAATCTCAAGATAGACCCGAGGTATTTCCATGGACTTCCCAAAGGTATGGTCAAGATATTTTCAAAAAATTCCTCCTAAGGAATTTCTTGAAAATTCTCAAGATATACCTAAAGTATTTTTAAAGTGTACTTAAGATATCATCAAAATATACTCAATGTATTCCGAAATGTATACAAAACTGTTTGTTTGATATTTTTGTGATAAATTAAATTTTGATTGAATTCTATTCTTATTTTTCTTCTTTAATAATTTAGTTGTTCTTGTTATTGTTCTTTTGTTGTTTTTTTTGTGAAAATTGAACCAACATATCCCCAAGATATACTGCGAGTATGCCAAAGATATACCGTCTTGACATATTTTAGAGTGATTTTGAGATTTAGATATTGTTATAATTTTAAAAAGTTATTTTCGGGTAAAATTAAAAAAATTTTAATGCTGGTAAAAATATAAATATGTACATATTTTTTGTATTTCTCTAAAGTTCCCTTTTATTAATAACTAATATACACTAATTGTGACACATTTATCATATAAATTTTAACAATCACTAATATTTTTTTTCTTAATTATATTAATTTTGAGATATATTACATTATTTTCTCATTAAGACAATTATATTATATTAAACTTATATACTAATCTAAATTTTATTAATAAATAATATACGAATTTGTGACATTATTGATATCATTTTCTTTAATTATATTAATTCACTAATATGTAATATTTTTTCTTACTAAGATAATTCTTTTATATTAAACCTATACACTGATCTAAATTTATTAATAAGTAATTTATATAGGTCCATAATACATTTATTATATAAATTTCAGCAACCACTGATATTATTTTCATTCATTATATAAATCTTCAAGTATATAAATATACTCAACCATTGATATCATTTTTTTTATTATCTTAATTATATTAGTTATATATTTTGTAATTATTTAAATTTAATTATATCTTTTTTAATCCTTTTGATAGTAATATACCTTTTTTATTATCATCTAGTCGAATATATTTCTTATAAAAATTTAACACTTAAACATAAAATTTTAAAAAATACTTTATATTTAATTAATAAATTGGTAGAAAATCTTTAGTTAGAATCATCATTAATGATTAATTGCTATTTATATTTGTTGAATATTAACATTTTAATGAATTTGTTACGGTATTAACATTGTATAGAACTATAAAATTTTGTATCAAATTTTGCTTTTGTTATCAGATTTTTGTGTTTATATCTATTGTATTATTCAAAGACTAAATTATTTGTATTATATTATACTATATTGTTTAGCACTGAAAAACTATACTGAACTATCCCAAATTTTCAGAACAATACAATACAAAAATTTATTTTTAGCAATATAATACAATACTTATATTTTAAAATCTTCAATATTTCAATATGGTCTGGAGAATTTGTAATCCCTGGATTATACCAGACCGTGTACACCCCTATCCACTATATTAGACTTTCGATAATACATTAGTTACTATGTCAGCTTTTCAATAAATTATATATATAAGTAATTTTAGTAAAATGAAAATATAGTTCATTAATTTTTTTTTGGGACAAAAAATATTTTATAATTTTAAAGTTCAATAATATTTATAAAATTAATCCTTTTAACCTCTATCCAAATTGTTTCGGGTAGCAATTTTTATTTTAGTAAATAAATTTGTAAGACAGAAGACGAGAATTTCAATCCCAATTAGACCTAATGCTAGAATGAAGGCATCAAATGAAATTTCATAGTATATATAGATAAATATTAATTTAATTTAATAATTTATTTTTGCCTAATACTAAAATATTTAATTTTTTATAATTTAATTTATTTTTGACACCCTCTTTTAAGAATATAAATGATATTTTTATTTTATCATTATTGAAAGGTAAAAGGGAATATATAAATTTATACAAAAATTACTATTTAGCCCATGTAGTTTGACATAATATACTAGTACCTCCCTGATATTTAAAAAATATACAATTTGCTCATTATAATTTGAGATAATACACTAATAACTTTCTAATATTTGAAAATTATACTATTTATCTTATAAAATTTTGACATATTGCACTAGCACTCCTGTAAATTTGATTTACTAAACTAATACATCTGAGCAAAAGAGAATGTTTTTTTTACTAGTATATTATATTTTTTTCCAAACTTCAAGAGGGTACTAGTATATTATGTCAAACTATATAGATTAAATCGTATATTTTTCAAATTTCAGAGATGTACTAGTATATTATGTCAAATTAGAAGAAGTAAATATATATTTTTCCTAAATTTATTTATTCATTTTCCATATTGGCTTATAATCTCAAATCTAAATAAGTATAAGATAACATTTTTGTATCTCTTAATGTGGTTTTAGATTTCAGTATATTTGTTCTAGTGGTAAAAGCAACTTAGCTTTTTTTTTCAAAGTCTTATGTTTGAGAGACTATAAAATAAAATAAAAAATTAATGTGGTTTTAAGAAAAAAAAAAAAAGAACGTATTAAATTAAAATGTACTGAATTAAAAATGTATTCAATTTAGTTTGTTCGAATTGTTGGATTTGTGTAGAATTTTTTATGAAATTATGTTCATATTTCAGGGTCATATAAATTCAGAGTAGAATAAATTTTATTTTTTTTATTCAAATTTTGTTTTTTTAAACTAAATCACATTGAACTAATTAAATTTTGATATAATTCAGAGCATGTTGATTTTTTTAGGAGATTATGCCTATTTTTCCGGATTGAGTCAATGCACACCTTTTATTTCATGATGATATTTTGATATTAAATTTTAAAGATTTTTCATTAAAATGATTTTCTTTTTGTGCATTTAACCAAAAAAAAAAAACATGAATAGCTAGGGAGATCTTGAATATGAATTTCTATGTTATTATTTATGAATATTGGTATGAATTTATTACTTTTATGGTCTTGTAAAAAAAAACTCTATGGTATGTATAAAGAGGATAAATTTTTAGATAGATTATGTCTACCATATCATTTATTGATTAATACAATTATTAAATAATATGTATACATATTGTATCAACTAATAATAATAAAATAATTAAATATATATTAATGAATGATTTGATTAATTTATAGATGACATGATAGATATAATTTATCTAAAAATTTTTCAAACGAAGAGATGACTATATATGTTGTATAGATCAGGCCTGTTGAATCTCCTCGTAAAAGAAAACTAAGAAAACATGAAATTTAAAAAAATCAATTGATCCTTATATATACTAAATAGATAATTGTTTTGAGTTAGTTTGCAGTTATGGTCCCTGCCATTTTAGCCGCGTTATTTTAAGCACTGCCATTCCTCTCTCTCCGACCCTCATGCAACGGCTTTTCTTCTTCTCCATCAAAACCCACAATTCTTCAACAAAACCAAAATTCAACTCCATTTTTCTCCTTTTGGTTTATTCATTGAACTCTTAACAACAACCTTCATAGCTACAATCTCCACGTTAACCTGCAAATTTCAACAACCAAGCAGGTAGGTACCCATTTCGTTTTTCTTGTCTTTCATTTACATTGTTCAATTTAAAAAAAAAAAATCTACCGTATGTTACATCAATATATTGGATAAAGTTTGGGTTTTGTTTCAATCCCATTCTTTGTTTTTTCCTGCTTTATGCAATATTAATTAATTTCATTATTATGCGTCTAATCAACTTTTATGTGTCTAGCTTAAGCAAGATATTAGATATTCAAGGTGTTTGCCCCATTCTTTTTTGCGATACTTATTGCTGAATTAGGAGTTGTTGATCATATATCTTGATTCTGTATTTTTTTTATGAGTTGGTTCTTTTATTGGATGAATATGAATTTTTGAACAGTTGGACCTTAATAATATTACAAGTTTCCATGTGTGGCTGCGGCAATTACTGTTTGACGGGTGATGTTTGCAAAACAGATTAGATCGATGAGGGATTCTGGGCAATTATGAATTGATTGTATTTCTTGTGATTGTGATTTTATGTATGTTTGTGTATATATTTTTGGAGTTGGCTGAAGATATATATTATGATGTATATAATTATAATACTACTGGAGAACTTTTTGTGTGCCTGTGCAAAGAGTAATTGCATTTTAGAATGAAGATGGGAAATGTCTTATTTTATGACACACCTGTATGTTGCTGAACATTTTTGCCATTAATTCTTGCAGATGATAAGGTTGGTAGGTTGAAGAATAAGTATGGGATGCTATGATGTTGCTAGAAGAAGACTAGTTTTTGGGGTTGATTAAATGCACAAGAAATCTGAAGATTGTCTGGCCTAACAGGAGAACCATTTGCATGAGTGTCAGAACGATTTTGAAGAGTACTATTGAGGAAAAATCTCCTGAATATCCATGCCTACATATAGTGTATATATATATATCAAGTAAATATTTTGTTGATGCCATGACAAGAGAGACTCCTGGTAGTTCAGGCCAGCAGTTCTATGGAGATTTTTTCAAGGTTTTATCTAGTGATAGAGCTGCTGAAGATAGAAATGAAAATAATATATGTGCACAAACAGGTGAGGAATTTTCTACTGAGTTTTTGCGTGATCGTATTTCTCTAAGAAGGGCAGCAGATCAGAACCAGATGACACAAATGGGATTTAATTATAATCAGAACCATCAGATGGGTTATGATAATCTTTCTGGAATTCTTGGGATCCACAGAATAGAATCTGAACCTGATGTTTTAGAGTTTGCTCCTAGTAGAGGATTTGTGACAGAAGGAGAGTATTTGGCTTTTCCGGATCATATAAGCACATGCAAATGGGAATGTGGTAGCACTGGGCAAAACCCTGGCAAATATACTGGTGATGTAAATTCTGATAGAGTTATTTTGGGTTCAACACCTCCCATTAAATATGCAGTGGAATCTCCTGTTTCCTATAATCCTTTTGAAACAGGGGTTTCGGAAGGTTGTTTCTATAGCAAAATGAAGTTTTTATGCAGTTTTGGGGGGAGGATATTACCTAGGCCTTCTGATGGAAAGCTTAGATATGTGGGTGGAGAGACTCGAATAATATCCATCAGGAATGGTGTCACTTGGGATGAACTCGTGAAGAAAACTTCGGCCATTTGTAACCAACTTCATACAATCAAGTACCAGCTCCCTGGCGAGGATCTTGATGCTCTTATTTCTGTATGTTCGGATGAAGATCTACAAAATATGAAAGAAGAATATCAAGAACTTGAAAGAAACGGAGGCTCACAAAGGCTCAGGATATTTCTCATTGCTTCAGGTGAACCTGATAGCCCAAATTCATTCGATGGAAGGGCTCCGCAACATAGTGATGCTGACTTTGATTTTGTTTTTGCCGTTAATGCTGTGCCAGATACAAGTCCCCAGATGAGTTCTAGTGGACAAAATTTGGCAAACCAACCAATCCAGTTGGGTACTTCTTCAGATTATGGTCCAAACTTTCCTAGAGACTCTCCTACATCCATTTATGGATTGGATAATAAGGAATGTAATTCATCTGCTGTTCAGTTTTTCTCTCCACTCCAGAATAATGGCACAACTTTTAGTCAATCTCCTCCTCTATCTCCGGTTAAAATGCAGAATAGAGATATTCAATTTCATTTTGATCAATCATGTCCTGAGGGTACTGAAAGCATTAGTTCTTTTGCGGTGAACAAAATCCCATTTGATAATTCCTATCATCCCAACACCTCTACACATTTTAATAAAACGTCTGAAGGGCCATTATTATTGATGAACTACCATCATCATCATCAATATTTGCCAGAAACTAACCGTAGTAACAAACCATCTGATTTGCATTTTGACAATCGTAGCATAAGTGGAGATTTTCTGCAATCTCTAAAAGATGTTCATAATGATATGAATTCGGAGAGACTTAAGCTTATAGATCGAGCACTTTCTGATTCACAGTTGCAAGAACATGATGAAAGGTCAAAATACTACATGGAAGAAGCAGTCAACCCTCTGTCCCTATGGAATGATGGAAGGAAATCGCCTTCACTGACAATGTCAAATTACTCGCAGGTGATGTGGCAAGGTTTAAGGAATGAGCAAAACGAGGCAGCTAAATCCAACAACCAGTGCAGCTTTGATTCGCTGATTGAGTTGAACCAAGAGTTATTGAAGAGGGTGGACAGGAGAGTTACTTTCTCAGATGAAGGCAGAAAACAATCTGAAGAAGATTTATCTAAAGATGATCTCAATGAGTACAAGAACTTAAATAACTTGGGTCACCATCCTTTTGTTGCTACTTCTCAAGCTCATGCTCCGGAAAATTTTGTAGAAAATAGAAGGGAGCATCATCATGATCCCCAAACAAGCACAGCTACACCTGACATGCTTTTCAGAAACCAAAATGCTAATATGGATGGGCAGTGCGCCACAACAGAAAGAAAAAGGGGTAAAAAAACCTCCAATGAGCATCCTGGATATTATTACTATCCTCCAACTCAGGAATCATCTGACCAAGAAGTGGAAGTCCAGTGCACTGTAAGTTAATCTCTCACTTTTGGAATTTTGGCCAATCTAGCTCAAACTTGCATGAAAATGACCATCTAAATTTTAATTAGGCATTTCAGAAGTCACCCACAAATCATGTTTCAAGTGGAGTTGTTTCTCTATATGAGGAAGACCCTGTTAATTATTCTGGCCATCATATAAGCATCACGGTCCAACCATATGAAGAACCAAATAGAAATGGTCCTCCACGTTTAGATGATCACTATGAGAATAAGGTGCAAGAATTAGCTATAATTGTAGAAGATGTTACCGGCACCACACCACCAGACATCCCTGAGGCCACAAAAGTCATACCACACATAGAAGAAGAGACCCCCAATGAATCCCCATCTCACAGATGCAGCGAGGTAGAAAGTACTGCTCAAGAATCTGATTTTGAGGTATTATCAGGTTTGAATACTTTGAAAATATGGTAATGGTAATGTATTAGGTGGTAGATTTGACCTTGTGTCTTGAATTTCTTAGGATGAAATTGCTGACGAGAGAGATACAGACGAATCTATTAGTGAAGCTGCAATGGCTGAAATAGAAGCAGGCATATATGGATTACAGGTTTGGGACTACCTTCATGTTAAACTATCAGCAATTAGTAGTCACTTCCCTTTTCAACAAACTAACAGTATTCTTGTGCTTTTACCACCTTTAAGTTCAGTAGTCATATAAGCAATGTGCTGAACACTTATAACTACATACATGAACAATAGCATTGTTTAAATTTGAATTCATGAGCAAATGAACTTACATGCATCTTAAAGAAAAATGTTTACTTCAGTTTGTTATTAGAATTTATATAAATGTACTAGTGCAAAAAGCTCATCCTGATGCTTATTTGCAAGTTTTTTTCTTTCATGAACCAGATCCTATCAGTTTAAAGAGTAGGATCTGTTGTCCATTGTCTATGCAGTGGCGGAACGGCATTGCTATCTTGAAGAAGATAGTTATCCATTAATACAAATTATTAATAAGTTTAACACAGATTATCAAATATACAAAAATGCTGCACATTTCAGATTTAAACTTAACTTCAGATATTCCTTAAGTCACCATTTCTTCAAAAACTAAAATTTTCTCCTTAATTCTTTATTGGTCTATCTCCATGTCACTGTCCGTCTCTGTCCTTCTCTATATTTGAATGTGTGATTTTAACTAAATGATTTAGATGCTAATATGCAGATTATAAAGAATGCCGATATTGAAGAACTGAAGGAATTAGGATCTGGCACATTTGGAACTGTTTATTATGGAAAGTGGAGGGGTACTGATGTTGCTATTAAGAGAATAAAAAAGACTTGTTTTTCCGGAAGATCATCAGAGCAAGACCGGCTGGTGTGTCCCATGAAATTTCATCAGTAAAATTTTTCTTTCTTATCTTATTTTAATGATTACCATTCGTTTTATGACTAACCAAAAAGGTTCTGTAAAGAGTTCACAGTTAAAGAAGAAAATATCCTAAGATAATTGTAACTCAGGGCTAACTTAAAGCATTGAGTTCTCAATATTACTTTTTAACGTAGGATTTCTCAGAATCTTTCTTCAGCAAAATCTATAATCTGTTTTTGCTCTCAGACTAAAGACTTCTGGAGAGAGGCACGGATACTATCAAATCTTCACCATCCAAATGTGGTAGCATTTTATGGTGTAGTCCCCGATGGGCCTGGAGGAACAATGGGAACTGTAGCCGAATATATGGTGAATGGATCATTGAGGAATGCCCTGCAAAAGGCAGACAAGTAAGTTCATCCATATATCTTATATCTCCCTGCACTCTCATTATGTTGTATACTAAATGAAGGATCTATCCTGCAGAACACTTGATCGTCGTAAAAAGCTCATAATTGCACTGGATGCAGCTTTTGGCATGGAATATCTACATTTAAAAGATATTGTTCATTTTGATTTAAAATGTGACAATCTTCTTGTAAATTTGAGGGACTCACAACGACCCATATGCAAGGTAACTGATTTCAGAAAATCCTTTCCAGATAGTACTATGTTATTCTACAAACTATAAGTTGTTTTTTCATCAATTAGAAACATGCATGGTCACTAGGTAAGTTTTCGATTTTCCAGGTTGGGGATTTTGGATTGTCAAGAATCAAACGCAACACATTGGTATCTGGTGGTGTGCGTGGAACACTTCCATGGATGGCACCGGAATTACTTGATGGGAACAGCAACCGGGTCTCCGAGAAGGTTTGGACATCAGGATAACAATGGGTTTCTATCATGAAGTTTTAGTATATAAATGTATGAATCAATCATTTGCTTAAAAAATATTTGGCAGGTTGATGTCTACTCATTTGGTATTGCAATGTGGGAGCTTTTGACAGGTGAGGAGCCATATGCAAACATGCATTGTGGTGCTATAATAGGTAAGCTCTAAGTTGATTACTGGCTTTACCTTTTATTGTAAAAAAATTGTCACAGCATCTGATCTGTTCTGCATATAATCTGAACATAATCTACCTTTGAATTACATTTGCTTGTGCTTTTTTTTTTTTTTCTTCAACTTAAAATTGTGTTAGAGGTTCTCTTATTTTCTTTCAAAAGGTTCTCCTAACTTCCTAGGAGACTTCACCATTCAGAATATGTGTAGGAAACTCAAACAAGAAGGCATAAATAGTTCCTAGAAAAGCTTTTAACTTTGAAACATTATCTCTACCATTTGCTTTCCACAAATTGGCACCATTATATTGTAGTTGCTTCTTTTGTAATTTATTCAAAATCTTTCTTCGAAGAAGAACCCTGACAATGTTCTTCCCTTTTAGAAAATTACATTTGATCTGCATCTGCATGGTATTTCTTTTCCCAGATAGAAAATGAAAAAAAAAGGTATAAATTGTTAAAATGTCTCAGGATTCGGGCGAAAGTTAAACCGGCATGATTTTTAAAATATAAAATTCATCTTCTTTTAGAAATGAAAACGGAACTGGATAACTTTTCCATGACAATATTGAATTCAAGACTTGCATTTTGTGAGCCACAAATATGCTATCTTATTGTTGTGCCATATTCTTTGTGTTGGGTTCTCCCATGTTTGCTCAAACACTTTTAAAATTATTTAAAAAAAAAAAAATCTGACCATTCTAAACTTTCAATGAAGGTGGAATTGTAAGTAATACACTTAGACCTACTATACCGGAGCGTTGTGATCCTGAATGGAGAAAGTTGATGGAAGGCTGTTGGTCCTTCGACCCAGCAGCCAGGCCATCATTTACAGAGATAACAAACAAGCTGCGGGCTATGTCAATGGCAGTCCAAACAAAACGACGTAATAATGTACCTAGATGAAAACCTATACGTTCCTGTATGTAAGAAAAAACAATCTCATGTACATGAAAACAGATGTCAGTGCAGAAATGTTGGTAAGTTAACAGCTGACTTTCTTAAGTAGCTTCGATACAAGTCATGGATATTGAGATAAAAACCTTGTACACCAAAATTTGAATATAATCCGTAACCTTTTTGTCCGGCTTTTGGTGCTAGCTAGATCAAGTTGTTTATTTTAACACTTTGAGAAGAATCTCCTTTGATGAGAAATATAATGCAAATTGCTCTTCTGAATTTCTTTAGTGTCTAACATATAAAAATGTGAATATTTTGCTTAGTTTGGCACTCGCCAATCACTCGGGCTGGGATACAGTTACTTTACCGAGAAATTAAAATCTATGTTTATGAAACAAAAGATTCTATATAAGTTGACACATCATTTTTCCAGCTTAATAAGTAGTCTCAAATTTGAGTCATAGATATATAGATACTTTAAAGCTCTTAAATAAATATTTTACTGTCCTTTTGAGTATTATTTAATACGAGTAGAATTCATTTTAATCCATTTATATATGGGCCGAGGACACGTGATTTCACTAAAAAAATCCATGCTTATGAACCTTTACATAGAAAAAATTAATTTCTAGTATATGCAATTGTTTCACCCATATCAATAAGAATACTCCATTTATTCTCTCATAATTTTTATTGTCAAGATTAGTTATGAATCAACAATATATATATATATATATATAAGTTAATTTTGAGAATAAAAAATGAGCAAATTCAGATGTAAATGGGGCTTTTATTTTATGAATAAATGTAACTATATCCTAACATCAAGTTGTCCAATATGTACAAGAATAAAACCATTAAACAAAGTAAATTATTGATGAAAATAGGTCACATGCACTCCCACAATCCATAACTTGATGATGGACAAGACACTGATATAAATCATATAACAAAAGTCAAATTAATTAACAAATAATTTTTTACATACATATATAGGAATATCCCACTAGCACCAATAATCCAGGAATGTAGAATAGTTGTTTTTGCTCGCTAGCTAATAAGAGAAGAAGGAGAAATTATGAGGTAGACTGGATTTATAAATCAAACAAATCACACAATAACATGTATTTAATTATTTTATTTAAAATAAAACAATTAAATGTATATCATTGTGTAATTGATTTAATTTAGATAGATCCGATCAATTCAAAAATTTCTTGCGAAGGAGATCCAATTTGACTTGGCAAGTTGCAAAATTTTTGCTGGCTTTAATGAAATTGTGCCACTAGAGCTCAATCCATCCACTTTTGTCTCCCATCTTTTTCTTGGTATTTTGCACAAATTGGAAGACAAATAGTTGCAAAGAAGAAGAAGCAATAGAGGCCAATCATATTCTTTTGTTAGGAGTAGCATCATTCTGTCCACCCATTCTAGTACCTCACCATTAATGCTTTTCCCTGAATTTTGTCCCCCATATTTTGATGATAAATTAGAAATTTGTGAGTAATATGATTAAATGCATCAACCGTCCCACCCTACCTTGTTATTTCAACATTCACAAATTAATCAAGTATAATTTGTTTCAATATGAATACTGAAAAGTACATTTGATTAATTTAAACTTAATACATTTCAATTAATGGATTATTCTGCCTGCATTTTTCCAGCTATATTTGGTACTTCAAAATAAATTGAATATGCCTCGCCAAATAATATTGTTTAGCTAATTAAGTACTTAAAAAAGGGGCGAAACATGATGATTAAGGTTTTTTTTATACCTACAAGTATTTTTAGTGAGTCAATTAAAATAAAATCTTTTTTTAATTAAATATCTCAAATTTGAATTATGGTGCCTTACTCTTTTAAAAAGTCTACTTGGCACTAAGTTTAGAATAGTAGACGGTTGGCGAAAAAATTACTTAAAATGGATACAGCCTATATGCTATTGATTATTTTTTCTTTCTTAATTTCTTGGTAAAAAAGATCAGATTGGAGAGTTGAATTTAATACCTCATAATAATCAGATTAATACTATTAAATTATTTATAAAATAAATATTTCAATCTTGATTACAAGACTAATTTCATTAAGCTAAGACTTATTACTAATAAAACAAACATTTCAATTATTTTTCTTTTTATCTTTTTGGTACGTTTTCCTTCGTGGAAGTCATTAGTTGTCGGAGTTGATATATAGTAAGTCAAAGCTATAACAAGTAATAATACAATATATTATTTTGGCAATTTGTTTCGTCAACTCATTAAAATTATTATTATTTTTTTTTTCTAAATATCTTTAACAACGATAGAGAATATTTTAGGGGGGAAAAAATGAAAAAGGAATGAGACACTAGCACCATACAACTCTCTTCATGATTATGAAGAAATATCTTAATTAATAGAAAAAACTTGAAGTTGATAATCCTAAAATATCCAATAGAAAAATAATCAAGCATGCAATAATTTCACCACTTTCTATTTTCTTGACAAGTTGCCTGAGACTTTCTGTAGATTGAAAAAAAAAAAAAAAAAGATAGAAGAAAAGAACTAAATATCACTAAAGACAGAAATTTTCCAAAACTTGGCTTCTACTCAAACTTGTAAATTTGACGTTTTTGATATCCATCAATTGAAAAATCGAACTAACAATAAAAATAAATCAATTTTATTAAAAAAAATAATACTACTTTTTAAAATAATATTTCTATTATTACTTTATCTATTTTTATATGTTTATTATATTGTTTTATATATATATATATATATATAGAGAGAGAGGTTGAACAAATAAATTATATTTCATAATAAATATATACCGATTGAATTAATCCGATTGATATATTATTTTTTTATTTTTTAATATTATTGAATAAATCTTATTTGACCGTTGTATTTTCTTAGAGTATTATTTTTCAAAGTAATTATAGAATTTTCGCTTCTAAAATATATGAGCTTTATTAGACTGAAAGCTGACGAAAAAATGATGCAAAAATTTTTTTTATCAAATGTCGGAGCATCCCAAATTAACAATCTGACGTGGACATGCATTAACCAATTAATTTGTGGGTTTTGAATTTATCTGACGTGGGCGAGCATTAGCTGCCTTGCTTGTGAATTTTACACTCCAATTGGCCTAATCAGATAACATAGCAACCCACGTTTCCAATGGCATCCCTAATTGCTGTCGGGGATTTTAGGCCTCAATAGGGGTAAAATAGGAAAGCGAACATGTTTTCACTCCACGTGTTTGAGGTGACTCTACATGATGGAGTTAAGGTGATCATCACGCATCAAAAAAGGTTCGAGAAAAGGAAAGGAATGGAGGTGGGTTATCTCCACGTGTTTAGATTGGCAAATAGAAAGGAAAACAAACCCAATTGATTTTGGATTATTACTTTAATTTTGGTCACTCTGTGCTTACTTCTACATCAATCTGCTTCTATTATATTTTAATTTCATTAAAATTGCTGCTTTTCTCGTTGATATATTAGCTATTAACTCATATTTCCGGTGATAAAATTAAATTTTCAATAAAATGTCAATTTTTAATTTATTTATATATAAAAGATAATTGAAAGTAATTTTAGTAAAATAAAAATATAATTTAATAATTTTTTTGGATAAAGATTTTTATTAATTTACTGTAATAAGAATAATAATAAATGAAACTAATCTCTTATTCTTGAGCTAAGTATGGATGGTGGAAAATTTTATAGTTAATTTACCATATTACTTATAAATTAATTAAATCAGACAATAATATATATTTAATTGATTTATTTATAATTATTAATATGAATATAAAAATTAATAAATTGATATTATATATTAGAATTGTCTAATAGATTAAGTGTACCAAAGAATTATTCTCGATCGTGACATGCAAGGACACAGAAGATCCCCAATTACTTTCATGGAATAAGTAATTAAAGATGAAGTCTCTTCTAGTTTTAGTTATCTCAAGCCTGAATTATTGAGCATACGGATTAAGATTTCCTCTTATATTTAGATATTATAATGACAATATTACATGTATAAATCTTATTTTTTAAAAAATAAATAATTATTGGATTAATTAACCTAGTTATCGAATGTGTCTAAAATTTAAATAATTAAATTTTTTTACTATGTTAATTATTTTGTCACCTTGTATTAATTCTTTTTAGATATATAGACCCAATTCGCTGAATCTATTTTTTTTTTTTTCTTACATAGTGTAAAACCAAATTCATTTTCCTTTATTCGGGGTGGATTCAACTTATCCGGAAGTTGGCGGCAGCCCGAGTCCTTGCCTGCATTCTCTAAACGACAAATGTAATGGCACTAAATTTGACTGTACGTAGATACACATGAACAACGCCCCACGCCCAGTTTTTATCCTCTCCCTCAAAAAAAAAAAAAAAAAGAAAAAAGGGCAATTGCTTTGGTCCAACATCTCATTTTCTTCTCTTTTCGTTTTTTGGGTCAGTGAAGAACATTAACTCACGAATCCAACTCTTACTGATTTACTACAGCAGCTCTATAGATGTAAATATCATAATTAAGTAGTACTTAATACCCATGTCTATATCTTATAATATATAGTTTACATGTGATAAAGTTATGTGCAAATTTCAATTGACACAGCAAGTCACCAGGTGGATATAGGAATATATAGCAGATAAGCACATGTCCCATTAAGTCAGGGCCTGTCCTCTTAATTCATCTTCACTGACAAAAGTACCATGAAACCCATAAGGCACTCTAGTGGGCAACCTCACTGAAGCTACTTGCTCCATGCTTTCTGCATTCACTATCACCACCTCTGACTTCTCTTTTATCTCATCTCTAACAAAACCCATTATGTGCCCTTCTCCTTCATCATTGCCTTCTTCACTATTCTTACCCACAAAATATGGCTCCCCACCATACCTTCCTTCCCCGTACATAAATTTCTTCACTTCCTTCGTCTCCAAATCAACCCTAGCTATACCACAACACTTCGGCCACGGTTCTGCTATAGCCATGTACACGAACCGTGTCTTCTGACCCACAAATTTCCTGTTTATTTGCCCCGCTTCTAAATTCATCCCCGGCACTATAACCGTCCGAGTTGATTCTCCGGTTCTCAAGTTCAACCGGATTTCGGATAACTCGCTTTTGATTGGTGCCTCGGATTCGTTGAATATTGAGTCCGGTGGGTCCATGCATGACCCGATAACAACTACAACTTTGTCGCCATTGCTTGAAATTTCTTCCCATGCATTCCATAAATGGAAGCAAAAGCAATCAGGAACATCAACCCATCGTATTGCTGATTCGTTCACTTCATTTTTTGACAAAATTCCGAACCTTGAAGTCTTGTGCTGATCGTATATTACGGGCGAACCGCCCCGAATCATTTCGGATAACTTGAAAACCACTTGATGATCCGGGATCACAACCAAATTCTGTGTCAAGGCGAAGTCGTGGATCATTGTTGGCTGCTTTAAGGAAATGTCCAGGTCACGTGACTTTTTCCCGTACTTGTCAAACTTGAAGTACTTCAGATACGGTTTCTTTATTACGTTGTAACTCAGTGCATGCAATTCTCCAGTTGTGGGATCCACTTTAGGGTGCGCTATCATAGGACAATCAATTTGACCGTGAAAGCTGAACCGTCCGACCGTTTCGAGATCACCATCACCCTTTATCTTCACATGGTAAGGAAGATCATCCTCCGACATGGCTAATAATCGACCGTTGAAATAAACCAGCCCCGCATTTGCTACCCCACTGCCTCGTGATCCGTCAATTAAGCCGATACCAGCTCGAGCCATGAACAGCATGAGCCGAGCCAGTCCCAAGTGTCCATGCAGCTCGCCTATTGGCTTGGGAAAAAAGGACCGACCCAATGCAATTTCTTGCTCGAGCCGGCTTGTTCGAGTGTACCTGCAGCTATAGCTGGCTTGGTTCCCAGATCCCAAGGTAACCGCATGAATCATACCATCACCATCAAACAAGTGATGTCCTCCTGTGGGTTGATACACAGGATTAGCCCCGTTGCGCAAGTAAACTCCACGTAAGCTGTCCGGAATCTGGCCAACAACTTCAAGACAGTGACGAACTGGACACTGCTGAACCGGCGCAAAATTACCTGAAATTTGAACTGTCGGGTCAACTGTTCTGGGTAATACATTGTTTTTCTCCAGAGATAACAGCGAGTCCTCTATTTTGTCCAAAGCCGAAGCCGCAAGCTTTTGAAGTGGGTTTAAATCAGTTGGATAATCGGACTTTTGTGGAGATGGAATAGATGTAAGTTCAGGGTCCAATAATGATGGTGCCAATTCCAGTAGAGGTGGCGATAAAGGCGTTGGCGGAGAGAGAAGCAACTGTTTAGAAGTGAATGTTTTCTTGGAGGGATTGACGAGAATTTCGCATGTGATGAAGGGCGTTTTGTTATGCTTTAGATGAATCTGAAAGCGGGTTTGAGGGTCTGAAGGTGAGTATAAAGAAGTGGTGGAGAAGGAAAGAGACACCTGCATGGTTAATTAAGAGTGAATTAAGTAGAAGGGGAGCAAAGGGAGAATGGGAAGAAGGCGAGGAGTATGAAGACGGGGGAGAAGAAGTTGAGAGAGTTTAATTTAGTACAACATTGGAGGGTTTATATAAAAAGTTGAGAAGGCCAAAAGGGTTAGGTGTTGGGAGCTTAATTAGCTGGCTAGGAAAGGTCAAGACACGTGGGTGGGGGATTAAGTTTATGGATCAAGCTGAATAATTATCAAGTTCTTGAAAATTCATTGCTAAAAAAAAGGTTCTTGAAAATATAAGAAATTAAGAAACTTGATTTCTTGGCCAAGAATCAAAGAACTTGTTGGTCATTGCCTCGCTTTTGGCTACTAGAGAGCATCACAGTTTGTTTCTTGTAGATATGAGAAATTCTTATATGTTAATTGTAAACCAATACAATCATAATGCATGTAATTATTTTATTTTTATTAATTATTATAAAAATAAAAATAAAATAATTAAATACATATTGTGTGAATGGATTAATTTTTGATCTATAATAATTTTTCTGTACATATATGCATAATGTTTCGGAAATTGTTGTTGGCGTTGAAAACTTGAAGTCCGAGGACAAACTGCCAATTACCAAATCACTTTTTTAGTGTAGAAATGGCAGGATACAGTTACAGTGTAGAAATTAAGAATGAAAAATGAAACTGGACAGAAATAAAGTATAGCTAATCAAACCTTAAATCTAATTTATCTCCAAAAGTAAGCTAAAAAAATATTAGAATAGTCAAGTTATATAAGCAGTAGTTTTATCTTATAGTCAATGAAAAATTCTAAAATAGATTTGGTCTATCTTGTCTATCTATATATAAAATAATTTAATTATATAGTGTTAAATATTTAATTATTTTATTTATGTTGGTTGATATGAGTACAATAATTAACCATGTCATTATATAATTTGATTGATTTACAGAGATGATGTAGTAAATTGAGTTACTTAAAAATTTCTATATAATCAATATATATATATATATACACACACGTGACAATTAACATATAGTAATTATTAATTACATATAAATTATATTACATATTAATAATTAATTAAGATTTTATCATTAATTTAATAACTAAAGAAATTAAGAATTACATTTAAATAAATAAATTATATACGTAATTGCACTGATCTTTTTTCCATTTTTAGGTCATTTTTATCAAATTGAAATTATCACAATTTTATAACTTTTTTTTTTTTTTGTAAAAGAGCTATTAATTGTATTTAAACGATACCATTTCTGAAAATAATCTTATATACTCAAAGCACCCATTTGGTTGAGCAATAACAATCATTTATTGAAAATTTAACAAATTAAAAGCTTAAACAAGTGAATGGTAAATCATTTTTTTCATTAAAATTTTAAAAAAAAAGTTAAAAATTAAACATTTAGAGAAACAAAAGCAGTATATAACACAAAGCTGATTTTTATAATCCATACTAATTAAAAACTAGTTTTTTATGATAAAAAAATGAAAATCTTAGATTTTCGAATTAAAAGCTAATAACTTCTAGGTGTTTAAAATCTAAAATATTTTTTTATATGCCTATATATTTGTTTAAAATAATTTTATTACTGAAAAAAATTGTGTTTTCTATTTTTATAATTAGTTTTCTATTATAGATGATATAAAATATGACAAATAGAAAAATATTAAATGTATTACATAAATAATATAATTCAAAATTCATTTATAATTATTTTATAAATTAAGATTAACTTTCAACCATAAAATTATCAAACACTTCTAAAATTAATTATAGACTATAGACTGTTATACCAAATGGCCAATAGTTTATCACATTAACAGCTAACAACTGATGGCCGCTACTAAATAGATTTTTTTTCTGAATTATACTGATTAAATTACCATTCATATGTATCACGTATTACATGAGAATAAAATAAATAAATAAATAAATAAATTTATTACCTTTGATTCATAATCAGAGTCAAAGAAGTCCATGCGTACAAGAAGCCTGATTTTCTGGGTATTCCCCTTCCTTTGTCCAAAAAAAAAAAAATGCGTGATGCTGATGCAGGTGAGAACAATTAATTTCTCCACGTGGGTGTGACGTGGGCCCTACTTTGGACAAGGCTTGGCAAGTGGGTGCTCACGTGGCAACTCAATTTCCAAGCACCCTTCCAGCCGGTGTTCTTCGGTTTGTCTTATTACCTGCACTTCATTTAGTTAATTAATGGTTTTCTCTTTATTCTGAAAAAGTATAAAAAAGATGAAAATTGTTGCACGCCAAATAAATAATTAATTTCTGAAAATTAAGTTTTAGTTCGATACATATTCTTTTTAGTTCATTAAAACACTTAAATTTCAATATATATTTAGTAGATATTTAAAAAAAAATTTGAATCCAAAATATTTTACAATTATTACGTATAAAAATTTCAATTAAAATATGGGTTGATTGAATTTTTAATTCGATATAATTAAAAACAAGGTCTTATTCCAAGTAGAGATTTTTTTTATAAATTATGAATATTTTCTTTATAATATCATCTCCAAACTTAGTACAAATCATTAAATATTAATACACCATTCTTTTTTCCATACAAAAAATTCAAATTTGAGAATACTTTTACATAAGACTGTCTCTTGGCATTATTTGGACCACACTTTGATATTATATTCATTGTTAATTTTATATCGATAATTCATTACCATATAAATATAATAACATTTAATCGTTTAGACAATTTTATGTGTATGAAACACATTAATTAATTAATTTTCTCAGTGGAGACACGGAATTATTCCGATAAGATTACTCGTTTTGAATTTTTGATTTATTGTACACTTTGCGAAAAAATGGAAATTATTGCACGTGCCAAAAAGTTCATCTTTAAACACGTGTCCAAAGGAGAAATACGTGGAGAGCAACAGGAGTGATGCGTGGAATCGAAATAAAATCTTAACATAATTTTGTTAAAATTTTGGATTGAAGTTTTGTAATTTGAGACGTGTTCTGTTGTTCGAAGAACTTTAGTGGCAACTTCAAAACGAACAAACAAAAGTTGTTGATTTTTTCTTGTTTTTATCGTACATGTGATTAACCTTTTTTCTCGCCCAAACGTACAAATTTACTCTTAAATTATACCAAAAGAAAGAGTAATCTATAGAATATGGCCAAGTATAATTATATACCTAAATTAATAAATTGCTTCAATTGAATCCATCAAATTTATAGCCGTTACTATTTTTACCAACTATATATTATGATATGTGTCATAAAAATTTATAGGCCAAAAGTATAAATTTGTTTTAAAGTATATCAAAAAAACAAGTTAATTTCTAAAGTATGCAATTGGTCTAATTATACTCATAAATTATAAAATCGGTCTAATTGAATCCCTCAAAATTTATCTGTTACCTACTGTTAACCCTTGCATTGAATTAACTCAGTTGTCACATAGACTAATCATATTGTGAAACGTGTTACAAAGATTTATTCGTTCATTCATCAATACGACGTCATTTGAAGTAATTTTTTTTTTAAAAATCCAAACAATGCCATTTTGGACATTAAAAATTAAAAAAATAATAAATCAATTATAAAATATCCAATTTATTTCCGAAATTCTAAAAAAAAAATCAATCGGATATTCAAACTGACAATTTTGAATTTATCTAAAAAGGAAAAATTAAAAAAAAAATTGAAAGGCTATATATGCAAAAGAATTGTAATAAAGCGAACTCAATGGCTCTGGTTGAGATGAATTAGAGGAAAATGATAGAGAACCTAATTTATGTTCGAACAGATAAATTTTAAGGAGTTTAATTTAACTGATTTCATAATTTAAGGGTACAATTGTAACAATTATATATTTTATAGACTAATTTGTTCTTTTAGACATACTTTGGAGCAAATTTATACTTTTGATTTATAAATCTTTATGACACGTATTGTAATATAATTAGTTCTCATAATAAAAAATTAAATTGGATCGATTTCGTAGTTTAAAAATATAATTTTAGTCATATTTTAAAAGGTTACTAGCTGTTTGTTGTATATTTAGAAACATATTTATACCTTTGACCTTTTTTCTCCAAGTTCAACCGTTTGGTTTACTTCCATTCTGTCTTTGCTTTTCTTAATAGTCGTGAGAAAATATCAAAATTTATTTATTTGTTATTTTTATATTATCAATTAAAATTTAAGTGTGCTCGTATGTTGAATTTAAAATTTTTAGTTTTTCAAAATGAAATATAAAAATTAATTTTTTTTAAATTTAAGACTAATTAATGACTTTTTAATTCCAATGAAATTACCAAAATCTACAGTTAATATGAAACGAAAAGAATATTTATATAGAGAAATTAAAAATATGTAGCTAATATATATATATATATATAAATGGTGGAGAAATTTTTAATATTTCATATTGTTTAACAACAACTATTGAAATACTTCTATGATTATTGAGTTGTGTTGCTGCTGATCTTTATTCTACTTTATTTTAATGTAATATTTTAATTAGTTCTCCAACTATGAAAAAAAAAACATTCGTAAAATAATCTTTCTTTTTGTTTGAGGCTTTTGAAATTGTTATCACCACAAGAATTTTCCAAATTATACACTTACATGCCCAATTTCATAAATATAAAAACTGAAGATGCGTGACACTTTTAAAATACCGAAGGAAGATTAGGTTGGAGTTTATTTTTTCATTGGCAAAAAAGAATTCTTCGGTTGCAATTGGATATATACATTTATCAGTTATGACAAATATAAAAAATAAATTTAACATTTAATCTCTTTAAGATGTCTAAAAAAATATAATCCTAGTAAATCAAGTTAATTTCATACATGGTTACTAAATTTTGTTTTTATTGTAGTAAAAATTACAAAATTTTTTTTCGTCTAAAAAAATTTACTGAACTATATTTTCGATGACACTAAAGTTATTCATAGTAAATTTCTGATGATATATCAGTTGTCACGTTAAATTTCCAGTAATATATCAGCTGTTACGTTATATTTTTTTGGTGACATGTCATTTGTAATGTCAGTTTTTTGATTATCAATATCGGAAAACTAGCCATAAGTAATTTTAATAAAATAAAAATATACTTGAATTACTTTTTTAAAATAAAAAAATTTATTTTTAGTACAATAAAAATAAATTTGAGTGACCATTAATAAAACTAACTCTAGTAACTTGTTCAAAGTCAATTTCTATCTAAATACTTATTCACAGGCCCATTAAGCAGCTTTAGGCTTCTCGTTAATAACTTCCATGTACTTAGAGATGGGTCAAACTGAGTTGATTAGTCAGCCCAATATGGCCTATTGGGCCACAAGAATTACTATATTAATTTAAGAGGAAAGTACACCGTTTACATTTTTTTTATCATAAAATAGACTTTTTTAACGTTCAGTTTTCTTTTGTACTAATTCTTTATTTGAAATAACATTTTTACCTCTTATTCTCTGTGGGACCTTTCTTCTTCCTTTGGTCTTTCAAACAGTTTCAATGCCATTTTTTTAGGGATTAGAGTTTATTTTCCTTTTTCATCCCGACTATTCGTATTTGAAGAAAAAAAATCTTTCCTTTATAAATTATTTTCTAATTTTAGGAGAGTTTTGCACTGATTAAGTTGATTTATAATATAATATTTTATTGTATTTTATTCATATCTTTCACCTATATAATTTATTCTTTACATATATACAGTAAATATATTTTACTTATATTTTTATTTTTTATAACTGTTTTGTATATTTAATAAACACATACATCATATATAATTCACTTATACTAAATATACTTTTTAATTTTTATATATAATATTTTATATTTGTATCTTATCTATATCCTTTACTTATACCAATAAATTCCTTACATATATACAAGTATACTTTACATATTTTTTTATTTTTTTTATTATAACTATTATGTATATTTAATAAACATATACATCATATATAACTCACTTATACTAAATATATATTTTTATATATTTTTAGCTATATATTTAATAATTTTGAATTAAATATATTAATAATTTGGAATAAAATAGATATATAAAATATATATTATAAGAGTAAATTGAATATATAATTTTTACTGTATGACTTTTACTTTTATAAGAATAGATTTAGTTTGTGTATTATTCATGACTTTTAGCTAGATCAATATTTTTTAATATTAAAACAATTTTATTAATGATTCATGGTGGATTTTTGCTTTGATTGGGATGTGAAGATACAAATTTCAATGACTAATGAAAAAAAAAAGAATAGAGAGAGGGTAACTTATGAAAGAAAGAAAGGGAATTTAGAGAGAATAAATAATAATTCATTGATGAGTGAAAATAAAAGAAAATATCTTACTGAAAAAAAAAAAAGAAAGAGAATAGAGAGAAAATAACATTAACGAGTGAAATTAGAGAAAGAGAAAAATAAGGAAAATAGGAAACGTGCAATTGATGTATATTATATGTATATACATTAAATATATTTTACATTTATTTTTATTTTTATTATAAATGTTTAGTATATTTAATAAATATATATATTAGATATATTTTATATATATTAAATATACTTTGAATTTTGAATAAAATAGATATATAAAAAATATATTATAAATATAAATTGAATATACTGTGTCTCAAAACTTGAGTTGAGAACAAATTTAGTAATTAAATGTATAACAAAAAAAAATATATAGTAAATATACAATACATATATATTTGTATATATTTTATAATAAATCTAAATGTCAGAATTCTAAAATTATCTATACATAGTGATTATGCGGATCTTTCACCATGCATTGACCACAATTTAAGGAATTCATATAAAGAAAGTGGATTCACCCTGCTAATTCACTTAATAATTATGTAATTACATCTCCATCCTTTATAAATTAACTTTAAAGTTATAAGAGAAGACACTTTAGGGATATTATTGGAGGTACAAAAATAAAAATAGTTTGAATTTTAAATGAATTTCGGTTGAGTATTAATTGTCAAATAGTTTTTTACTGAAATAATGTTTCAAATTTTGAGCAAGTGAGATTTGCAGATGAGGATATATAAAACATATTATAGGAAAGATGCTTTCTTGAAAATATATATTTGGTAGTTTCTTATTTGTGATGTAAAAATGATATTGGATTAATAGAAAATAATAGTTATATTCATTTCTCTTAATTTAATAGATTAACATGAGATATGGAAAGTATGGATAATTTTTTTTTGAGAAAATTATATAATTTATTATTTTTTTAAATTATAAAATATTTATATTTCGAATTGAAATTAAAAATAATTAATGTGCACATAATCGCTTATATATTCTCTAAGTATATATTTATATATAACATACTTTCAAAATTTTCCCTATTAAGCTCGTGTATATCTATTTTGATTTATTAAGTTTTTATATTATAATATTATTCATATTATATATTAGAGACCACGTGACAACGGTAAACTTTTATTTCCACCATTAAATTATATTTTCACTAGCAATTCAACAATTGATTTTTAGTATTGATTATTTTTTTTTTAACAAGTAATCGAGTAATCAAACTTTTCAAAAGTGTGCAAAGAATTTTATGTTTCACATACATCACGGAAAAGCTAACAATTTATCCGACAAAATCTTATTTACTTTTGTGTAAAATAAAATAATATTTATGAATTTGGCAACATGACTTTTATGGGGCAAAATAATTATTTTTTTAATTTAATTTTTCATTTCTCTTCTATTCCTTATTATTTAAAATAGGAGATATGATAAATTGTGAACTATATAATAGAGAACAGTAATTCTTTTTACCTACCATAAAACTATTAAATTTTTATCAATATTATTTGAGAACTCTCTAAATTCTTTGTTTGACTTAAAAGAAATGTAGCCAAATCAAATTGCGAAGAAAAATTAAATTTAAAAAAAAAAAAGAAAGTTAAATAATAAAGAAATCATTAAAAAAAGAAAATCAAACATGAGAGATTTAACTTTTAGAATGTTGCATACTAATAATAATAATAATTAAACCAAAAGTAGGCAGGTCCTCTTCGGGGGGATGTGAATTAAGCAACACGTGTACAAATAATTATTTTCTTACCATTAATTATGAGCAACATGTGATGCTTTGTTCTTTTTAAACCAACACTGTTTCACAAGATAATAAAATTGGAGGAACCCAATACCGGACACAAATTTCACGTGTATATAATCATCTCTTGCAAGCAACATTTTCTTTTTCCTGCACTTTCTTTTATGCTCTTCTATATAGATTTATAAATTATTTATCACCAGAGCTAAATTATAAATATATTTAAAATTGAAAAAAAATATATAATAGTAAAAATATATATTAAAATTATATTAGATACATAATTAATTAGAATTTATCTATTTAATAAAGAACAATTATTTTGGAAATAAGGACACCTCACTTTTCCAACACTCATTTTTTTAATTAGTTATTTACAATAGAAAAGTTTTTAAGAATAATTTTTTATTTTTCTCTTTCATTATCTTCCCTTCTAACTAACTAATTAGAATGTGGGTGATAAAAGGAGTATTAAGAAACAAGAGTATTCTCAACATTCTTCTTAAAATTATTCGCTTGAGTGAAAAATCTTTTTCATTTGTAGTATTCTTACTGATTTTATTTTCCGTAATAAGTAACAAATAAGTTTTAATAATACTAAAGTAACAAATAAGTATTGGGACCCCGAACAAAACATAAAAGGGATTAGGACACATATCCCCTTTTACACAAGGAGATTTAAAATTTTAAGATGTATAAATTTTATTTCCAGAAATAATAAGTAACCAATAATTTTTTCAACTGATCCTTAACTTCTTCACTAATTATTCTTTCCTATTCTTCCCTATTTTCCTCTCTTTTTTCTTCTATTCTTCTCTTTTTCCATATACCACTACCAACTTCATCAATCACCTGAACGACCTGCGATCATTACGAAATTCGAACTCCAACTAGTTTTCCTTCTTCTCATGACTCCGGTGGCATTAGTTTTTCTAAAAGCGACCAATTTGTGAGATCAGAGAGGAAAAAATCATGCATAAAGACTGTCATGTTTCTCTTATTTTCAAGCTTCATTTGCAATTTCGACATTGAAAATTAACTAAGAGGGTTGAAAAATCTTAAATTTGACAGTTTAAACTTTGTGAGCCATCGTTTAAAGGCTAATCGAAAAAAAAAAAATCGGTTGCGAGGCCGTCTTCTCCATTTCTTCCATTTTCTAGATTTCTTTCTCAAATTTAACATTAGAAATTGACCCAGATAATCAAAAAACTTTTGAACTGGACATTTTGAGCTCCGGAAACAACAATTTTCGAGAACAATTCATTAAGTCAATATACATATAATCTACATATAACTAATATATAATATTTTTTATAGAAATAAATTCAAACTGTATTATCTATTATAATTTGGCTATATATAGGTTATATGTTGATTATATATATTAATAGATATAACCCATATATATATATATATATATATATATGCAACATGCAATTGTCTTCTTCTTATTATTACTATTATAAAAAATTAAAAGAAGTGTTGAGTGGTACATGTATCAAACATTAGTTTCTATGCTCCGTAACTTGTACTTTTTTGTTTTGGTACTCAATCATGAAACTAATAGATCTATATGTAGAATAATTTATATTGTGAATATTGATGTATTTAATTGTAAGGAATTAATTAGTTCAGGGATAAAATTTGAAGAAACAAAATCTTGGATGAAGTCTTGTGTAAATAAGAGAAAGTTTGGGATTTAAAAGAAAATTGGCATGGTTATTTTAACACAATATTAACTAAGGTTAATTAATTAAGCTTTGTATGGTAGCCATTTGTCAAACATGCAAATAATCTAATATTTAATCATATCCTAATTATAATATTAAAAAAAATGAGGTTTGAAAGACCGCTTTCTTATCTTCTCCTTTGCCGTCCACTTCTAGTTTCCATACCCAAAGCACTTCTTCCTCTCTTCCTCTATTTTCTTTTATTTAGTCATAGTTCTCAACATCACAACACTAGGAAATATGAGAAGTAAGCTTAAAACTCTTTAATCCTTGTTTATATTTCCCCACCCGAAAAGAATTTTGAGAGTATGGAATATGTAGTTTCGGTCAAGGTCTTGCATGTTGAAATAAGGTGGAGAGAAGGAAAAAGAAAAATTAAAACTACAGGTTAAAGGTAAAAATTTTCTTTCATCATTTCTTCCATGTAATCACTTTTCTTTCATCATTTCTTCCAAAATTCATCTTAATTTCTTGTGCAAATTACCTTTGAAACCCTAACTAATTCCATTTTGGTGATGTGTGTGCTGTTTTGGTTGAAGAAAAATCAAAAGAGGGGCTTAAAGAGGTCACAGTCTCATAGGTTCTTCCTTCTTCCAGTACGTGATGGATTCCATTGATTGAAGAGAGAGAGAGAGCCAAAATAAATTGAGAATTTGAGGAAAAACGAAAAATGGAGGAAATAAAAGAACATGGAATTATAAATGAAAAAATTCTTGAAAATGAAGAATTCCATGTCATTTCCTCAATATAATAAAATACAAAAGAGTAGCCATAAATTGAAATAAATCGAAATTTAAATATAAATGTTATTCATACAATCTAATTGGAAGTAAATCTGAATAGGAAAGTTTTACAGGAATAAACCAATATTAATTTTCACATAATTCACTTTACTATATATAATTAAAGTTGACGGTATATTACCATTTATAAATTATTGCTTAATGGTATTAATCTGCTGGTCAAAACTGTTAGATTTCAATATTTTTATATAAAATTTGCGTTGGATAAAAATTTTTAATGCATCTTATAAATATAAGTATTGAATCCAACACATTTTACTTTTATTATTATTTATTCATAATTAATATACCAATGGAATTAATCCGACACAGTGGTATTCAATAAATTTTGACAAGAAAAAAAAAAAAAGAGAGAGAGAGAAAAGAACATTTAATAAGGCGTACAAGTTGTATGTGACCACACCCAGTGTTTGGTACAACCACTAAAACTCAATTTGCATTCTGAAATGTTCCATCACCACTACCTGGCTACCTTCAGCAATTTGAATCATCCAACGAACTAAGGCATGCAACACAACATGATGAATCTTTAATCAGATTCTGTATATGGATAGATTTTTATTTAATTATATATATTTTATTCCAATTCATGCATTGTTTTTTTTTTTTATACCTATAGTTTTTTTTCTTTTGTGTGTTTAGTAGCTTATATACATTGTAAAGAATAAAAAAGAATAAACGACCAGACAGTAGGTTAGTTCTTGCTTTTATTTGCTAGGTTAGATGTAAGAGGGGACCTTGGCCTCAAAAGTGAATACAAAACTCTGGTTTTTCAAGAATATGATTATCCTTGTCTCAACGGTGTTTCTTTGTATATCATTTATGGGTGTATAAATATATTAAGTTTAACGATTTTTTTTCTCACTGTATATATTTATTATTTTTCTTCGAAAAAATTGTGAAAGGAGACGATGATGAATTTATGCAAGATTAATTGTATTTATTTATTTTTGTCATTTAACTCTTTAAAATGTTTTTTTTTTTGCAGTTTACTATTGAATCCGGTTTTTTTGTCAACATCGTTTCCTTACATTTTAGAATATTTATGTAATTTCTTATCTCTGTAAATATTATTATCATATCTATATTGAATGCAATTTTTTTTTAAAATGTAATGAGACAATATAAATTAAAAACTGAACTAAAAAAATATTTTAGAGGGCCGAATGGTTAAACATTAAGAGAATATATTGTTATGTCCTACATCTTTATGCAATTAGTTTATATTATTTATATATATAAAACAATAGTTTATTTTATATATACCAAAGATATAATTAGAATACTGTACGAGCATCGGATTTTAAAAATAAAATCCATAATAAGAACAAAGTTGATAATAGATTACCAGTGCCAGAGACAAGAGGTCAACAGAACAGTGAAGGGAGCCCACGTGAGGACTGGGGACCTGTCACTTAACGAATTAACTAAATACATGATAGACCCCATCTCTTAGAATATATTTATTTTCCCTTGCTTGCAACAGCTTCCATACACTGCCATATATATATATATATATATATATTTATTCCTCTTGCCCAAACTCAACAAATCAATCACGCAAACTGACCTAGTCTTAATTGTCCCCTTCTTTCTTCTTCCTGCTTCCTGCCCCAGAAAAAAGAAAGTCTGAAAATGAACCTTGAATCCTACCCTCCTGTTTTTCGCCAGCAAAGCCCAATCCCTGCAACTGACCCCGATGATGTTGCTGTTGATGATGATGATAGTAAAATCATCAAAGAAATTCAAGAATTTGTTGATCCTCTTCCTGTCATAGATCTCCATGAACTGAGCCTTGAACAACTTGGAGAAGCTTGTAAGAACTGGGGCCTGTTTCGGTTAGTCAATCATGGAATTCCTTCAACCCTTTTAAGCCAACTTCAAGATCATTCCAAGAAAGTATTTTCTCTATCTTTTGATTCCAAAAAAACACTCATCACTAACCCATTGTCCTACTTTTGGGGTACCCCTGCCCTTACCCCATCCGGGACCGCCCTGTCCGGCGGCGGAGGAGCTGGAGGCCACCAGAATATCAACTGGGTAGAAGGTGTCAATGCTCCTCTTAGTCAACTCTCTCAGTTTCAGACTCAAGATCCTGCTCTTGATTCTTTCAGGTACTACACCTCTCTTTATCTTCTTTTTGTCCCACTTTACTGTTGTTTTGGAATTTTCAGATTTGGGATTGATTCTATTGTTGATGAGTAGGCAAATCAACATTGAGGACATAGAATTGACATTTTGTCATTTCGATTGGATTGTCAACATCA
>CATIWF010151903.1:0-25904 GCA_949630135.1 Balakata baccata | reverse complement strand
ATATATATATATATATATATATATATATATATATATATATATATATATATATATATATATATATATATATATATATCATCATCATCATCTTCTTCTTCTTCTTCTTTCTTTGCAAGGCCAATATGTCATTTTCCTTTATTTTTTTCAATTTTCTCTTACAAACTACCATAAGCAAAGTTTAAGGTGGTATAAGAAATTAAGTAGTAGTAAAAAAAATATTTTTAGAGAAAAATTAAATATTGGTCAAAAATTTTAAGAAAATTTGAGGTGAGATTTTCTTCATTTTTCTTTCAAATTTTCATTGATTTAAGTTGATTTGAATGATTTTAGTTAGGTGGTATGTTTGATGTTGAAATTGTGAAAAGGAGAAATTAAAGTTTTGTCGGAAAATTATAGAAAATTTAAATAAAAATGGACAATGAGTAGAATGAGACTTGAGGAACATGGATATGGTAAAAATTTGATGAAAATAATTTTTAGAAAATTTTCATAATTATGGCTGAATTTTTGAAAATTTATTTTGAAGGATTTGTGCAATAAAATGATGAAAATTGAGTTAAATGGAGTGTTTGGAAGTAGAAAATAATTTTTGAAATGAATGAAATATTTAATAGAATTTTTGGTGAATTTTTGAATTTTTGGCCTAATTATTGAAAAATTTATTGGAAATTATTGAATATTATTTTAGTGAAATTAGTATTGGAAAATACAAGAAAATGGGTTAAAAAGATTATATGAATTTATTTGGAATTTTTAAAGCATTTATTGAATTACTATGAATTTTTGAGTGGAAAAATGGATTTTTAGAGAAAATGGAGAAATGAAAGTAAAAGGAGAAAAATAGTTTGTAGGAGGAAAAATAAGGAAAATAAAATGTTTACAAAAATAAAAAAAATAATATTGAAAAAATTTTGGATCTCGTCGGAAAGCGTATTGAGTGACCGAAATTTCGAATTATGCATCAACCGCATGTAACGAGAAAAAATAATATCGATATGAGATTTTGATGTATGAGAGAACTAAAAGTATTGAAGAGTTTTATTTTCAACAGAATATATGTTAAAAATAACTTTGTAGTTAATTATAAATTATTATTGCTCAGACGCATTTACGAGACCAGCGCCAAAGGCAAACCGGGAAAAAGAGCCGGTAGACATCGACACTTGAAGGTTAATGTCTGTACAGTAATTTATAATTTTAGCCATTAATTGTTTAAAATATGATTTTAATGAAGTTTTGATTTAAATGAGTTTATATTATAAATATGAAATTGATAAATAATTATTTATGATAAATATTAACACAAAAAATATATTTTTATGTCTTGTTTACTTGAATGATAAAATAGTTTGAAATATTACAGAAATTCTTATTTGACAAGAATTTGATATTTTAGTTTATATATTAGCATAAACAACAATTTAGGGAGTTATTGACATGTTAATAGGATTATTGACCTAGTAGATTTTCTGTGACCATATATTATACTTTACGACCCGGTGGATTTTCTGTGGCCGTATGATTCATATATTTGATCCGGTGGATTTTCTGGGATCATGAAATAATATATACCCCTCGTTTTCCTATGATTAGTCTATAATGATTTAATATATAGACACGACAATAAATTTTTTTATAAGTTTATGATATTGATGAATAATTTTATATTTAATATTTTCTATAAATGACTGCTATTATAAAATACTATACCACTGAATTATATAACTCAGTGCAAAAGTTTATTTTTCTTTCATGCATATTTAAAGTAAAGATAAAATGACAAATATTGCAGATATAAAGTTACTAATAGTGGATCTCATAATGTGAAGCCAAGCAGTAGTGGTAGTCATTTAGAATAGATTAGCCTTTTTTTGTATTTTATTATTATGGTATTAGTGAAATAAATTAAAAAAAATAAATATTCATATACAAGGAGTATAAGTAGAGAATGAATTTGAAGTTATATTGTATATATTCTTGTTTTATATTTTCTTCTACTTAAATAAAAATTTATAGTATTTTATATGATAGTTTAAATATTTTGGTATCAGTTTTGTAAATCGTAACACTACTTATCAATATGATATACGACAATATATATAAAAGGTAAGAGGTGTTAAAATCCTCCCTAATAGTATAGATTTGCCACCCTAAAGCTAGGGTTCTGATTCCACTATTGCATATACAATATGATTATAATTCATATTGACACGATACTATACGATTATACAAGCATAGTATATAAATTATACGACACAACTTGTAAATTATTTTCACGATAATATCTAAACGTATATAAGTTATACGACACAACTTGTAAATTATTTTCATGATAATGACACATTTAATTACGATATATAACACAATTATACATGAAAAATATAGAAATTATATAAAATAAATAATATAATATAAAAAAGTAATACATATAAATTATGCACATAAAAAAATATTACAAAAACAAACTAAATAATTCATTAAAAAGTCAACAAATTAATATGATTATATTAATTAACTATATATATATATATAATATTAATACAATATAAGTTAATAAATAATAACTATATAACTAATTTGTTAATATTTATTTACATATATTAATATAATGTATATTAAATTTATTTTTATATAAATTTATATTATATATATTTAAAAATTATAATATATATTTAAATACTTTAAATAATTTAAAATTATTAAATAATTTAAAATTATTAAATAATTTATATATTTTTAAATATATCTAATTATGTCATATAAGTAAAATGATATAATTTTAATTGTCAAATAGCCCTACAGGAATATTATGGACTTGCACCCAAAATTCTACTTAGTTAAAATAAATATTAGAGAAATGCCTCCTTGAGAAATATTATTAAGGATCGACAGCTGGTTGTTAAAAGTCAATGGACCAATCAGAGCAAGATCATAATTGATTCTTCGCTAGATTGGGGTTGATTTTAGAAAAAGCTTGTTTTTGAAAAAATTTTGTATTTTTTTTTAAAGTTTTGATAACTATTTAAGGATAAAAATAGGTAAATAAATGTCTTTTTTAAAAGTAGATTTGAAAAAAAAATAATTTATAAAAAATAAAAAAATTATTTAATTAAATAAGAAAATTCAAAATATATTTTTAGAACATTCAACAATAATTTCAAACATTCATTTCATCTCCCTCTTCTACTGCAACCATAATATCTTCCTCATCTAATGGAGATAGATTCTTTGAAGTACAAAGTATATTGTCATGCGCTGAAGAGGTTTGACCACAATTCTTTAAACTTTTCCACTCAATTCTATATGCTTGTAAAATATTTTAGAGCATTGTACATAGGTGTAGATATTTTCATTTAAAGTATAGAATTATGTAGATAATTTCATATACGCAATATGAATCGTAGATCAAATTGATCATAGTGATCCATTGAAGAGGTGGAAGTCTATAAATACTCTATAGGTCCTCATTTGTAATGATACAAGTCATTCAAGCATTTGTAAGCTTTCTTGAGTAATAAAAATATTCTCTAAGTTTCCAACTCTTTGTCTTTTAAAGTTATTAGCATTTTTACTCGTTAACACTACCTAGCATTCAAGTGAGAGAAGTTTGCTAGTGCCGCACGTTCATTGGTAAGAAAAAACTAAACCCGTGACAATACTCATACACGGACCAATATCATCTATAATTACTGAATTTTACTTTTATTGCAGTAAAATTATAAATTTTTTTTGTTCGTGAAATATAACATGGCATATGACTTGTCATCGGAAATATAATATGTCATTGGAAATCTAACGTGACAGCTAATGTATCATCGAAAATTGGCCGAAAATAATATTAATGAAACAAAAACATATTTGAGTAATTTTTTTGAGACAAATTTTTTTTGGGATTTTACTGCAATAAGATTTAAGTTCAGTGACTATAGATCAAATTAATTCACTTATCCATTTATATTATCCATTTTTACTATTTTGGCTTCTTAATAAGTTTTTAGTTCAAATTTGTCTCTTATATTTTATTTTTTATTCACTTTATTATTTAATATTTTAAAAATGTAACTAATTCGGTAATTATATATAATGACGTGACATATTAGAAAAATTTGTGTTTAAAATATATACACTATTTTTTAGTATGATAAGACATGTTTTAATAAAAATTGAATTTTTAAAAAATAAAATAGACTAAGAATGAAATGTAAAAATAATTTAAATAAAAAATCGATAGAGTAAAAGAGTGAAACAGCCGGCAAAGTATGTATTTTGCCATGTGGGATGTGTGATTCCAAAAGCAAAAAGTAAACATAAGAGTAACACTAACAAATTAGAAAACGACCCAAAAAATACCTTTCATAAAGCAAAACGGAAGTTTTCTTTTATTCAATGTTATGAAAATTGGACTGGCCTTACCGGTTTAACTAGAAAAATTGAAAACTGATAACTAAATTGGTCAGTTTTTAGGTAGAAAATTAGAGAGAATTGAACCAGTGAACCGGGCGGTCAAACCGTGAACCGGCTAATCCGGATTTTTTAAATTTTTTGCAAAAAAAATTATTTATTAAATTTGGTTCAATGTAGCCAACTCAACCGGTTCAATAAAAAAATTGACTCTAAAACTAGATAAGTTAACTACAAACTAGTTAAATTTGTCAAAATAAATATGTTTTTGAATGTTTAATACACTCTTATTTATAATATGCTGTCATTTTACTTTTTTTTTATACGAGATTGTTCACTTTTTTTAAATATTTTTTTCATTAGATTATATTTTTAAGTTATATGTTACTTTTGTATTTAATAATTAATTAAATATTCATTTATGAAAATATATGAAATATAATTTTTTTAAAAAATATTACAAAAAAATGAGACAATGATCTTCAACAACTTATATTCTATTTTTATTATATATGAGACATATTATATTTTATTATATACAAGACATATTATATTTTATGAAAATACTATCTAGATCAGTTCGACTTCAGTTCAACCTTAAATCTATGATCCGCTGGCTTTTTCGGTTTATTGACCAGATCGATTTTTACAATATTGCTTTTATTCACTCAAAATCAAACTTAGTTTTTTTTTTTTGGTCAAAAAATGAAATGAAATTGGAAAATGAATTGAATACTGTGGAATGGTTTTGGCTGGTGGTTGTGTTTGTTTATAATGTTGAATTTTTTTATTATAATTTTTTAAAATAAACTTTTATTTTTGGAAATAAAATATATTATATATAAGAAGTTATAAAGAAAAATAAAAAGTTAAATGAATTTGCATATAACTCAGATTCGTTGGTTGATTTTTAATGAAATGCTTAAAATTAATAGGTTTTGGATCAAACTTCTCCAATAAATGCAGGTTTAGGTAAAAATATTACTCCCTTTATTCATAAATAAATGTCATTTTATATTAGAGTTTTTGTTTTAAATTATTTATTGTTTCTTAATTATATATAAATATTAATTATTGTCATCTATTCTACCATTATTTAAAATTTTTATTCCATATACAACTACAGGTAATAATAATTAGTGAAAATTAATTATTTAAGAGTAATGTAGTATTTTATCTACATCTCAAACACGTTTATTTAATTACAGTATAAAAACTTTAAATAATATTTATTTAAAGTTAAATGATAACATATCATGCACTTTCTACTTTATACTTCTAATACTAGAAAAAATATGTCTTTTTTTTTTTTTCATAAAGCATTAACATTTATTATAAAAACTAATAGAATTTTAAAGATAAAGAAATATGTGTCTTTTTTATATTGAAAGTGTATAATGAGAAGTGGATAAGTAAATATGCTTTTTTTTTTTGAAATAAGAAGTAGATAAAAGGCAAAGAAAGATAAAGAGAAAAAGAACGAAAAAAGAAAAAATATGGGTGACAATAATGAACACAACGTGAATCTAACACAAAATTTACATGTTAGAATTGAGGTTTAAAGTATTTGTGTCAATCCGATAAAGATAAGAAAATTATTATATTGTGTTGCGAGTTGACTTGCAAATATGAAAAAATACATTTAATCCGTTAATAATTCATGTCGTATGAGGTTAACACTTATAACTTGACACGTTTATAACTCATTTGTACATTAACTAAATCATATAATATTAATTCATTCAATTTATTAATTAATCATATTAAATAGGTTGTGTTATGTCGAATTAATATGTTCAACCAGATATGTTTATAACTCATATATACATTAATTAAGTCATATTATTCTAATTCAATTTAATTTATAAATTAATCGTATTAAACTTGTTGTGTCGTCTTAAATCATTGTGTCGTCTTAAATCATTTATTAAGTAAAATGTATTCATATTTAAATTTTAGATCCAATTAATTTATTATATCGTATAAATTTGACCATTATTATATTATAGGTTACCAGGGGAGGCAATAATGAACACGATCCAATAACACGACATGAACCAAATACGATATTCATAGGTTAGGATTGAGATTTATCGTATTCATATCACAATCTTGTCAACCCAATAAAGACACAAAAATTATCATGTCGTATTGCAAGTTGACCTACCGACACAAGAAAAATATATTTGGTCTACTAATAATTCGTATCGTGCCGACACGTTTAACTTGATATATTATAACCCATATAAATATTATTTAAATTGTATTCTACTAATTCAATTTAATTTATAGACTAATTATGTTAAACGTGTCATGTTGTGTTGGATTATCACATATAATCTGACATGTTATAATTAGGGGTGTACATGGTCCAATCTAATTCGGAAATTGCAAAATCTCCAAAATTGTATTGAAATATCGGAAATTTTTAAATATAACTATTGTATTGTATTGCCAAAAAAAAATATATGTATTATATTATTCCAAAAATTTGGAATAGTTTGATACAAATTTTCGGTTCTTTTAGTGCTAAACAGTATAGTACAATATAATACAAATAGTTCAATATTTGAATAATATAATAGATATAAATATAAAAATCTGACCACAAAAGCAAAACTTGATGCAAAATTTTATAGGTCATACAATGTTGATACTATAATAAATTCTTTAAAACGTTTATAAATATAAATAGAAATTCATCATTGATGATCATTCTAACTAAAACTTTTCGACAAGTTTATTGATTAAATATAAAAGTATTTTTAAAAAAAATTATGTTTAGAAGTTTTAAACTTTTATAAGAAATATGTTAGACTAGATGATAATAAAAAATGTATATTACTATATTGGAGGATTAAAAAGGATATAATTAAATTTGAATAATTACAAAAAATATAACTAATATAATTAAGATAATAAAGAAAATGATATTAGTGGTTGAATATATGGTTAATGTAAATTTATATACTTGCAAATTTATATGATGAAGGAAAATGATATCAGTGGTTACTAAAATTTATACGATAAATGTGTCATGAATCCATATAAATTATTTATTAATAAAATTTAGATCAGTAAGTTTAATGTAAAATAATTATCTTAGTAAGAAAAAATATAATATATCAGAAAATTAATATAATTAAGAAAAAATATATCAGTAGTTGTTAAAATTTATATAATAAATGTGTTACAGACCCATATATTATTTATTAATAAAATTTAGATTGGTATATAAGTTTAATATAATATAATTGTCTTGAAGAGAAAATAATATAATATAATTAAGAAAAAAGATATACTGATTGTTAAAATTTATATGATAAATATATGACAATCTGTATATATTAGTTATTAATAAAATTTAGATTACTATAAAATTTAATTATATTGGTAAAAAATAATATAAATATATATTGTAAGCTAATAATATAGTAATATTTAAAATTTAAATTATTAGGTATATAAACTCATAAGTATATAATTATAAGTATGTAATTTTATGATTATTTAATTTTAATATATATAGGAATGGAGAAATTTATTTTTAAATTTAGGAATGGAAAAAAGCAGCTAGAGTTTTCTTCCTAGTACCATCTGCGATCTTCATCTCCGTTTAAGCTTCTCCGGCTGGTTTTAGCCAGCTAGGATAGCTCCACCATGGATTACTTGAGTTACAAGGAGCTTTTTTGTTTCGCAAATCAAATAATGAACCAACAGGCACAAAAATAAAAAAAACATTTGCACCAATTTTGCAACCCGAATCTTTGCTGTCTGCCCCCTCTACAGTTGCCACTAATAAAGATGGATTTATTTCCATCAAAATCAATGAAACAGTTTACAAGCAATGATTGACAGAGTGTCAGCAATCCTCAATCGGCAGATTGAAACTAATGAAGGGCGAGAAATCATGGAAAGCGGAAGAATTAAAGAAGAAGCTCATGGGCCAATGGAACATCAGCAACGCTTGGAAACTTATTTCGTTAGGTCGTGGCTATTATCAGTTGGTCTTTGAAACAGAAGAAGATAAATCCGCTGTTTGGATGCGAGGAACCTTAACTCTTAAACCGGGAACTTTTCAATCACAACATTGCATACCCGTCTTTGATCCATTCGAACAAAAGTTCACAACTGCACAGTTATGGGTAAGATTTTATAGGTTGCCATGCATGGGAGTATTGGCATAGCAGATCTTGTCTAATATTGCTAAAGAGATTGTAATACCTGTTAGAGTTTGCACATGCATCTCATTAGAATTGCACAGTAGAAATTAAAAATTTTATAAACCCCAAAAGAATGTCAACCTATGTAATCATGACCAATTAAAACTATATGATAGTGGAAGATTATTACATTTCAAAATCGAACATTCTTCCTTCGATTCTCTTCTTACCGGATTGTAGCAAACCACAATAATTATTTAAGATCATCTCTGATAGTATCCATGCAAATGAAGAAGGGAGAAAACTTTAGAGAGAATGGTTTGGATTAACCTAATGTACTAGTAAAAGGTTAATCCCTTGACACTCAATTCTTTGTGTAGCAGCTCTCCAAAATATTATGTAAAAAGACTATTTATAACCCACACGGAATTAGGGTTTGAAACCCTTGATTATAAAATTCTAATTGAATTAAAATTCCTAATCTGTCACATGTCCCGATCGGAAAACTAATTTCCTGGTCGGGATAGCGCCTATGTCTAGTGGATCCCGATCGGTAAACTACTTTTCCGATCGAGACTTGGTTCTGTTTCAATCCATTAGCTATTTTCAATCGAGACCTTCGCACCTTATTACAATCTAGTTCTATTTCAACGTGTCTAGACTTGGATTTTCTCTCACTATTTTAGATCCGATCCAAAAATTCATTTTTTTTCTCCTTCACACCTTCAATGCGAGTGACTCATTAGGTTCCCGGTTATATTGACCACTCAGATTAACACTTAATTTCAAGTAAATCATGAGAGGTATTTAGCAATATATCATGACTCCCAATTAGCTGGAAAGTAGTTGTTTAATTGCGAACCTTTTTATAGACAATTATTCGTGCAATTTATCCTTTTTCTATTCTATACCCCACTCAGTTCAGAGTATGGACCATGTGTCAACTCCCGCTAAACTGACTACGACACATCAAACCCAAGTGATGTTACATCTTGTCATTTGGACTCATTACTCAAATAAACATGTCATTGAAAACCTTCTTCATGACATTTCTACTTGACCTAAAGATTCTTGAGTAATGATCCAGACAAGAGACTGTGGGTATACATTCCCTCCATCAGGAGTGGTGAATCCTCTATTGGCTGTCCAATTACCTTTAAATACCTCAAGCTATACCTAATCACTACCCTATGAGTGACTTCTGTGAGACAACAAGGAATGAAGTCAAAACACAGAATTAACAACCAAGATATCCCTGAGTACCTCAAGTCTAAGGATACTTACATCATTACTATACTGAGACTATCAGTGACATTTGAATAGACGATCTATATGATAGTCTCATAGTAGGTTATCCAATGTACTTGACTACTCTAGCAAGCATCTACATGTTAACTCTAGACAATTCATGTCTACAAATTATGAGATTTACTGCTTGATCCAATCAATGAGTATAACTTGTGCTAGTCTATCTAAATTAACAATGTCCATTCTCGTTAATCCTATGACTAGGGACAATTTAGATATTATTATAATTATATATGATAGGAATCTCAATATCATGATCTTATCATAATTTCGTTCATGCTATGTTTATATCATGGACCTCATTAATTAATTTAAGATCTAATAAATTCATAATATAAATGAAAATGTCTTTTATTCATGTGAAATGAATTTGTACAATAAGTGCTAAAAGCATGATTGTAAAAATCAGACCGACTCAGCCAGTTCAACTAGAAAAATTGGGAACCGGCCCTTAGGTTGAGCAGTTTTTACCTCCAAAACCGAGGGGAAAACAATTCAGTGGAAAAACAGGGGATCCGGCCCGTTCAATTGGAAAAATAGAAAATTGGCTAGTTTTGACCGGTTTTTCAAGGTTTTTTAAATTTTTTGCAAAAAAAAAATTAGTTATTAAATTTGGTCAAATCTAGTCAATTCAACTAGTTCAACTAAAAAATTAACTCTAAAACTAGATGAGTTAACTATAAACTAATCAAATTGGCCAAATAAATATGTTTTTAAAAATTAACCCACCCTCATTTATAAAATGATATGTTATCTTCATTCTTATTTTTTTTTTATGTGGAATTGTTCACTCATTTTTACATTTTTTTCTTACTTCTTTTTTATATTACTTTTCTTTTACAATTTGAAAATTTTGGCTAATTGTATTTTCAAGTTATAAATTACTTTTACATTTAATAATTTATTGAATATTTAGTTATACAAATATATGATATATGATTTTTTTTAAAAATAAAAAAGAAAATATTAGAGATGTTATATTATTCTTGTATACTAGAAAAGATCTCCAACAACTTATTCTCTATTTTTATTATGTATGAGATATATTATATTTTATTATATATGAAACATGTTATATTTTATGAAAATATTATGTAGGACAGTTTCACCTTAAATCTGTAATCCGTTGGCTTTCCCGGTCATTGACCGGGCTGGTTTTTACAACCTTGGCTAAAGGTGATTTCCTTTAGAACACTTCTTTAATAATACTATTGCGTATTAATTACAATACATCGCATAGGGAATTTGGGCATTATACTCGGGTGTTGATATATGTCGATCTCTCCAATAAACTCCCTGAAAACCTGCTTTAAGAACTGAACGGGAAGTGTTTTTTATGGATATAGTTTGTGAAAACCTCCCATAATTTTGTACCTATTGTTCAAATATTGGACATTCCTCAACGGCTTATTGGTACAATAAGCAAGAAAAACCTGATGAGGCAATCCTCAATCAGGAAAAAATAATAAAAGAAAGGCTTTTAAAGCAATGGCGCCCAAAAGTTAATACTTTAGTGCCTATATTTAATGTTTTTTATTCTTTGCATGCAAATTTGGATACTAATGAAGCTCCATCTACTGAGGAAGTCGTAATGGAAAAGCATTCAACTCCATTAGTTGATGAGGGCCTAGTTGATTAAGGGGACCAAACAAATGCTATAGGAAAGAACACAGACAACATTAAAGACACAAACTTAGAGCATGCCACGATAGATAATCATGATCATATACCTCCTAAAGAGATAGATGTGGAAATATTGGATGAAACTGCTAATAGGCAAAACAATAGTACAAATAATGATGAAAGTGTGGTCTTGATCGGAACAACAATAAACAATAACAATGAGCCTCAGAAATTGTGGGCTGTTCAAATGGATGGAGAGGATGAAAATGCGGGATGGACCACTGTTGTCAGGAAAAAGCCTTTGCCAAAACAAAAGAAAACTAAAAAAGTCACCCTGTCTAAGAGAGTGACGAGACAATCTTCAAGATTGAATTTATGAAGATATTATACTGCAATTGCAGTAGAATTAGTAATGTAGCAACTCGTAGAGTGCTTTTTTTATACTACAATCTGTATAAGCCAAATTTCTTATACGTGGTTGAACCAATGGTTAGTTTTGATTCAATTCCAACTCATTTTTGGTCTTCTATGGAGCTACAATCATTGGCTACAACTAATTGATCATTGCCAACATTATGGGTTCTTGCAAATAAAAATTTAGGCCAACCTTTGTGTTGTTATTCATATGAACAACATGCTACTATTGTTTTCTTAATGAATATTAAACATTTTTTCTTCTCTTTCGTATATGGCAGTGTTTGGTCTAATAGAAGAAGGCAATTATGGTAAGATTTATCTATAATGATAAATTCCAATTCACATGCTAGATCTTGGATTGCAATTGGAGATTTCAATTTCGTACTAGGTGCACATGAAAAGATAGGACACCTACCTAACTATCAACCATGTCGTGATTTTCGACAATTTATAGATCAATGTGGATGTATTGAAATTACATTGAGGGGTGCCGCTTATACATAGACAAATGGAAGATTGGGTACAAACAGGATTGATAGCAAGTTGAACAGAGCAATGGCCACCTCCGATTTCTTTGTTGACTAGCAAAACATTAATTGTATGGCTTTGGCAAGACACCATTCATATGACAATCCTCTTTTGCTTAATTGTAACAGTCATTCTAATTCGGCTATTCCAAGGTTTCGTTTTCAAGCAATATGGCTAACCAATGCCACTCTCCATGAGGTGGTACACTCTACATGGTCTCAAGTAGATTTGAGGGGGCACCCAATATAGAATTTGATGGGTCAACTCAAACAACTTAGAAGTAGACTGAGATATTGGAACGAAACATAATTTGGTAATGTTCAAGAGAATATTCATAAAGCAAAGAGAATGTTACTAGCGATACAACATCACATCTATATTCAGGGTTTAGATTATAATTTACATCGACTAGAGTTGCAATCCTATGCCCAATTAGAAGAGCATTTGCTCCAACAAGAAATTTTCTACTATGAAAAAAGTAGAATTAAATGGTTGATAGTTGGAGATCGTAATACCACCTTTTTCCACATATTACATAATTGCAGGAAGCTATTACAAAGCATCTCTTCAATGTTTATTGATAGAGAAATCACAAAGAATCCAACTAGTATTGAGCTGTATGTTATTGAATTTTACCAAAATTTATTTCGAGCAAATCATACAATTAGAAATAATACAACTCTTATAACAGAAGTAATTCCCTCTCTAGTTGATGATGCGTAAAATAAGGAGCTGACTCATTGCCCATCAGATGATGAAATACTGGAAAGCCATTTTCATAATGGACCTGCATAGTGCTCCCGACCCAGATGGATTTACTGGAATTTTCTATAGAACCTTCTAGGATATTATTAGTGTTGATGATTGTAAAGTAGTCAAAAGTTTCTTCTTTCATGGTCAAATTCCAACTAGCTCCAATTCTAGTATAATGATTCTTCTTCCAAAAGTTTCGAATGTTATCTCTATTAATAATTATAGGTCTATAACTATGAACAACTTCAGTGTCAAAATTGCAACTAAAATTCTAGCGAATAGACTACCTATTGTGGCCTCTAGAATTATCTCTATTAATCAATATGGTTTCATAAAAAATAGGAGCATATTGCATTGTACTGCCATGGCTTCGAAGGGAGTTAATGTTATTAACAAAAAATAATTTGGAAGGTATATGACTCTTAAAACTGATATTAAAAAGGTTTTTGATAATTTGGATTGGAACTTCATTATGGATGTTTTAGAAGCATTTGGCTTCTCTTTATGTTTCAGGGATTGGATGCTAGAAATTTTTGGATCTGCAAGGCTTTCCATCATTCTTAATGGCTCCATTAAAGGCTATTTCTCATGTTCTAGAGGAGTGAGGCAAGGTGACCCGCTTTCACCGATATTGTTCTGTATTGCAGAAGATTTTTTAAGTAGGTGGTTATCAAAGCTAGTAAGGGATGGTTGTCTAAAGGCTATGAATTATTCAAGAGGAATACAATTTCCTACCCATTTTTTGTTTACAAATGATGTTTTGCTCTTTGTCAAAGCTACAATGAGGAATATTAATATGCTTTCTTATGTTTTTGATACATATAAATCCATGTCTGGTCAATGGGTAAATTGGGCAAAGTCAAGTTTTTTTTTTTTAAGACAGTCACACCATATCTAGTAGTAGATTGAAATCGGTAATTGGCATTAAAATGGCAACAATCCCACTCAATTATCTTGGTGTTCCTTTATTCATTAGCACTCCAAGACACAGATGGTTATGGCAAATAGCTGATAAGATAATCAGTAAATTTTCAAAATGGAAGGGTTCAATATTGTCAATGGTAGGTAGATTATATTTAATTCAATATGTTTTGATGAGTTCATTTATAAACTCTTTCATGATGTATAAATGGCCCAAATATCTTCTAAAATACATGGAAAAAAGTATAAGGAACTTTCTCTAGACAGATGATATAGAAAACAAAAAGGTTGTAGTAGTCCCTTAGAGAATTTGTTGCAGGCCAATGAATATGGGAGATTTGGGAATTAAAAACCTTAAGGAGTTTAATCTAGCTCTTATTGGGAAAATTTCATAGTCTCTTATTTCTAAGAGAATGTGCACTATCACTATGTTAAAAGAAAGATTTCTCAGTGCAGTCGACCACCCAAAAACACTGACTTGCTCATTGTCAATTTGGAGTTCAATCAAGAATATCTTTATGGGCATGAAACAATCTATCAAGTGGTTAATTAGAGAGAAAACAAAGCTGAAATTCTGGATAAATAAATGGATCACTCCTTGCCTTATAGACTGTATTATTAATTCTGATATCATTATAGATTATCAATCTGAAGTAGCAAATTAATTACAAAATGGGCATTGGGAATTACCATATAATATACTTGCTAACATTCAATATGATATTTTGCAGGTACAACCTATTTGTGAAGAAGAAGAAGATGTATGTGTTTAGGTTCATGCCAATGATGGGGATGATTCGATTAAACGAATGCTTCTTCTTCATAACAATAATCTTGTTGATTCTTTGAGCGAGTTCTATTGGAAGGAATATCTTCCCCAGTCGAGATCGATCTTATGCTGGAGGGCGAGATAGGGATATCTTTCAACGCATGACAAGCTCATGCAATCGAGTTTCAACATAGTCTTCTAATGCAACTTATGTTGGAAAAACGTAGAGATCATAGAGCATGTTCTGCTGACTTGTGAATTTGCAAGAGAAATTTGGAGAGTAATCTCCCATGTTTTCCAATATAGAATTAAAAATGATGGAACCTTACTGGATTTGCTTATAGACTCATTGAAAGCAAGTTTCAGTACATAATTGAAAGTTTTTTGGACATCTTCAATTGTCAATGCAATTTGGCTTCTTTTGAAAGCAAGAAACCATATCATTTTTTAAGAAAGTAATTTTGATATTTTTAAAGTCTTGAGGTAGCTTTGGATGCTAATAAGGGAAAATGATTATTTTCGGCATGGAATCATGTTTAATAACATACAAGAGAGGCATATTTTATGTCTTCTTAATGTTCAAGGAAAGCCTTCATCTACGCCAAAAATATATAGTGTGGTTTGGCATCCTTCATTTGCAAATTGGGTAAAAGCCAACACTAATGGTTCAGCTATAGGTTCGCCGGGACAATTTGGAGCTAGTGGAAATTATTAATTTACAACTAATAATACATATTATCATAAACTCACTGTATATTTACATAATTGCATACATTCATCCAAACATAAATGATATGTTTTCATACTTATGTGAAATGCAAGGAGAGAGAGTAGGGAGACTTGACCGGTGACCTTTGATTCATGATTTCTAATGTGCACCTCAAAATGAGCTATCACTTTTTCTACCTGAGAAATAATGCAATTTAATGAATTACGATTCAATGAGAGTAACTATCAAATGCTTTCTAAAGTATTGAGTAATACACATTAACAAATAACAATAACAATTATAATCATCACACTTTTAATATTTCATTTAATTCATCAATATCATATGAACATAATAATACTAAATCATATAAGCTATGTCATATGCTTTTACTTATGCTATGCTTATGCTTTGTCATTGACCAAGTTAAACGGATATTCGTCCGAGATTCCATGTGAATATTTGCATTTGTTAGCTAACTTGATCATTTGAAATATTTGCACATTTATTAGGCCATTGACATTTTCTTTTGCATTTGAACATTTGATTAGGCCATAGGCTTTTTCTTTTACTTTACAATGTCATTTAGCTAGTTGTAACGTCTTTTTAGGTCCATATGCATATGTAATTGCAACAATTCATTGGTCAATATTTGCATTTGTATCATCCTTTGCACTGCAATTTTATCCATCACATTATATAAAATAGACAAATACATTTAACACAATTATGTTACAAACATGTCTACAAGTACATAAATAAATTTAATACAATTATATTACAAACATGTCCACAAATTATTCATCATCTCATATTATAGCAATCATGTTATTCATATAACAACAAGTTAGATCACATACTTATCCAAATTATTTGATTCTTCTTTATAATTAAAGCTAATATATAAGATTATAATATATTATAATTTCAAAATTGTTGGATCATTGTACAATTTTTGGTGCAATTTCAAAATAGATGGCTGTTTGAAATCACCAAATTTAAAAATATATAACTCATAATATGTAAGTTATCTTATAATGAAACTTTTAGGCACTTAGAAAATACAAAATGAGACATTTTTTATGTTTGTAACTTTCACCAATTCTGCTTCTAAGGACTTCAAACAATAGGAAATATATGATTGGTCTATAACATGGTGACAATTGGACTAGTCTTATTTTTTAAGGTCATATCTCACAAAATAGATAACATATTAAGGTGTCATATGCCAATATCTTTTCATACACACTAAATCTTACAAAACTATTTATATAGTCATAAACATAAGACATAAATTTATATGTTTGATGTTTTGAGTTTCTTCAAATTCGGACTCTAAAGGCATCAAAATTAAGTACCAAAATACTGCCTATTACATATTTCAATCAATCATAATGAGCATTTGCACAAAAAAAGACAATTACTTTCCAATATCCAACTTTGATAAGGCTGAATTTCCTGTAAATCTTGTGTGAAAGAAGGAAAAAAATAGCTATTTTTGTTGGAGAAGAAGGGGGGTTGGGTTTGGGAAAAGAAGGAACTAGAATTATGACAAAAATAAAACTTCCTTAGTTAAAAAGCAAGCTTAACCTACTCAACTTGTCCACTTCTTCTTCTTCTTTTTTACTTTTCTGTCCTCTTTCTTCTTTTTTCTTACTTTCTTTTTTTTATTATTATTATTATTTTTATTTATTTACATATATTCTAGATAATACCAAAAATATAATATAATCAAGTAGTCTAATTTAATTAATTTAACTATATCAAATTTTATTTATTTATTTATTTTTCCTCTAATCATTTTATTCAAATTTATTTCTAATATACTTTCATCTTTATTTAAGTTATAAAATAAACACGTGTGACTTAGTGCTATTGCAATAACCCAACACTTAGCTAGTGTTTCTCATGAACATGTTTAAACCAAAATTCATATGTATACAAGTGTTTTATGTGAATGATTTATATAAAATGAATATATTCAAATAAAATGCATGCAAAATGCATATGGGGAAGATTGAGGATATTGCATAGGCACATTTGCTTTGCCTCTAGGTGGTGGGTTTGCTTATACAATTGAATTGACTGCAGTAATGTATGCTACCAAGAAGGCATGGGAGAAAGGTTGGAATAATCTATGGCTAGGATGTGATTCAACTTTTGTTGTGGATCTTATCAAAACAAAGAAAAGAAAAGTTTCATGGTCTCTAAGACATTAATGGTCCTCTTGCCTTGCATTATTTAATAGAATGAATGTAATTGCCTCTTACAATTATAGAGAAGGAAATTCAATAGCAGATAGACTTGCCAAATATGTGATTACTTCAAGCTCAAGAGAATGGTGGAACACAAGGCCAGACTTCTATCAAACATTGCTCTATTAAGATTTTTGCAGACAAGAACATTTTGTTTTGCTTAGCTAGATATTAAAACGTTATATGTAATTTTTTTTTATTTTAGTAAAACCTTGAGCCTAAGATTGTGCCAACTTAGTTGGAATAATTTGATGCGTTCCTGATACTTAATCTCAATATAAAAACAAATTTTTTAATTTAATTTAATTTATAATATTCTCTTCCCCTTTTTCAAAAATATATATATATATATAGTATCTACATTAATTATAAATTATAAAGTGTATAAATATATAAATTTATTAAGTATATTCATTAAATATATATTTTATATTTTAATAAAATTTAAATTATTATATAAGTTTAATATAATACAATTAGTGATAAAAAATTATTGTAAAAAATGAAAACTAGCAATATATTATACATATTTTTGTATTTCTATATTAATAGCAAAGAAAATTTGTTAATTTGATGATAAACTTAGTTTAAACTCTTACATAAATTATAGATTCAAGTGTTTACCCTACTATTATAACATTTTTAGCATATAAAATTTTCAATTATTTAAAGTCATTGTTATTATAAATATCATATTAATTTTATTAAATAATTAATAAATTTTATTGTTATTGAATTAAATTGTATATAATTATAAATTTAAGTTATATTATATTTGTATAATAAAACTATAAAAGTTATAAGTAATTTTATATATAATTTATTCAATCTTTATTAGGTATTATGCATACTAAATTTTAAACATTTAGATATCGGTTCTTTCAGTATAATTCAGTTCAAGAATAATTTAGTACAATTCAGTACAATTCTCAATCTAAATATCATTGAAAGATTCAAATCTATCAAAATTAAAGTAAACGGTCCAATTCAATTTGATTATAGTCAAAAAGTTAATAGTATAGTTCGGTTATAGATTTTTTTTTCCTCAATTTTTCAGTTCAATTTAAGAAGATCCAAGATCCGTGTACACTCCTAATTATAACTCATATACACATTAAACTAGATCATGTTATACTAATTTTATAGATTAATCATGTTAAACGTGTCATGTTGTATTAACTTGTTATTAAATGAATCGTATTTATATTTAAATTTTAGACACGATTAGTTTATTGTATTATATCGTATTGATTCTTATTATGAATATCAAGATACGATACGAACACACTCCGTTTGCCGCTCCTTTTGTTACCCCTAAGAAAAAAATATAAAAAGGAAATAGTATAAATCATATAAAAACCGCCCAAAAATATATAAGCATAATGATGTGCCCTTAAAATAATAACTTCAAGAGTTAGAGAGAAAAAATAATTTCTCTACTTTACATTTCTCTCTCAAAAACCCTTGAAGTAGCGTTCTTTGCAATCGACCTCCAAGACATGGCCAACAGTAATCTTCCTCGAAGAATCATTAAGGTTTGTCTATCGATCTCTATTTCCCTTTCCCGATCTCACTTTCTATTTTCTGATCGGTCAATTCGCGTTCGGTTGCCGAGACACACAGAGAATGTGGACTCGAATGTATTTTTTCCTATCTAGTTAAGAAACTTTAAGAGACTGAGCCGTTTGTTGAAATTAGTAGGGTTAATTATCGGTTCTTGTAAATCTAGGTTCTAAATAAAGTGTTATTTTGTTTTATTTATAGTTTTTTGGTTTTGCTTCCTTTGATTTTTTCTGTAATTGATCGGAATTTGAAGTTTCTGTTGATGTTTCCCTGATTATTTCGCGAACTTTTGTGTTTATTTTGTTTAGATGTGGTTTTGATTGTGTGATTTATTTGATTGATTCTGTTAACACTTGCTTTGTGTGTGATCTAACAGGAGACTCAACGTCTTCTTAGTGAACCAGGTAAATTCATTGACTCTCTCCTTTGTTTTTGTTTGATAATTTATGAGTTACCTTTGAATTTTTTACTAACAATATGGATGGAAATTTTATATATTATTAACTGATCTTGGAGCTTAATGTTGGGGGTTTTAATTGGTTAATTTGTAATTTATGTATGCAGCGCCAGGAATAAGTGCCTCGCCATCAGAGGATAATATGCGATATTTTAATGTGATGATTCTTGGTCCAACACAATCACCATACGAAGGTAACTTCTGTACTATGTTTGTTTGTTTGCATGACAAAATTTAAGTAGATTGTACTGTTTATGGTGCATCAGAAATGCAAGATCAAATTTTATTTTGTGCCTTTGGAAGTAATTTTTTTTCTTTTGTTTTCAAATTTCTTTCTTTTTCTGCTTCCTTTTTTCCCTTCTCTCTCCTTTATGCTTATGAATTGATTTATGCTACTTTGCAATTTTATATAGGCGGGGTCTTTAAGCTGGAATTATTTCTTCCGGAAGAATACCCAATGGCGGCACCAAAGGTATGTCAATTGGTCATGGGAAATGTTTCATTTCTTCTAGTATGTTGAATCACAAACGGTGAAGGATTTTTTTTTTCCTGACTGTAAATTACACATCATCTGATATTTGTTGAAGTTCTGTTGCATAGCTTTATTTGTTGTAACTTTATTTTGAAGTAAATGGCATTCAGAGAGGAACTTTAAATTGGAAAAAAAGCTGCTTAATCATTCAAGTCTTTTTTATGGAACCTTAATGTGCTAAGTTGAAACATAGTGATTAACTTTTTCCTTAAATATGTGCTTGGTATAGCTGAATGCCTGTGGTAAATTTCTGCAGATAGGCTGTGGGTTATAGATAAGTGACTGAATATGTTCCTGGTCACTCAGATGTGTATTGATAAGATACATTCTGACATTTAGAGTCTGGTCAATGTGAGTTGGGAAACATCATTTTAATGTGTAGATATTAGGTTTAAACTACTCTTAAGTTGATGCCGCTTAACCTATGTAAGCTAGATGAGTACTTGAAGAGCCAAAGAATTAGCTACAAGAGTTAGTAATATGAGCTAAAGATTCACACTACTTGGTAATGAGCAACAAGCAAGCAAAATACCAATGTGAATATGAGTTGTTGATCTCAAAATACCAATGCTAAAACATGTGTAACCAGGTTAATAGATTGGGTCATACTGTTTCCCTGGATTTATGGGCTCAATTGAGAGTGCAAGGCTATATATATATATATATATATATATATATATGGATATAATATTGTTGAAAGTAGCATCATCTTGAAGCACGGATACGGTAGAATAGGGGAGAGTTGGTGTGTCGGACACACGGATACGTGTACACACATCAGATACATGTTGGACACGCATGTGGCATGTTGTTGGCTGGAAACGAAGTCAAAGCTTCGGACACGGCTGGAAGGTAGATCATCCACGATATGTAGCTTTTTCCCGGCAGAGAGAGACTGAACGGTGACAAGGAGGCGAGTTGCAGGTGCTGCAACGATAAGAGGGCAAGTTGCAGCTGCAGTGGGGAGGGACTGCACGGTGACAAGAAGGCAAGCTGCAGGTGCGGCGGCGGCCATCTCTGTGCTCTGTGTGGGAGTAGCAAGGGAAACTAGGGTTTTGGTTGTAGAAGACAAAGTGTGAGTATTTATAGTCCATTTTTTAGGGTTAAAAATTTTGTTATGACAAGTTTACCCTTCAACTTATTGAGGTTTTACTATTCATGCCATAGTTGACACATTAATATCTATATTAAGAAATTAGCTTAATATTTCCATAATAATCCTATAAATTAAATTATTATCATTATTATACAAAATTAGACATTTAATTAGCTTAATTTTTTTAATTATTTTTTATTATGCCGTGTTCCTGCTGTGTCTGTGTCCTAGTTTTTTAGAATTTGCTGTGTCTCTGTATCCCGTTGGATCGTGTCTCCGGGTCTGTGCTTCTTAGAGCATCAGTATAGAGTTGGTCATGGTGATGAAGTTTCATTCAGCATGTGGTGCAACTTTCTGATATTTGGACCTCTTTAAAAATTGTGAAGAGGCTGAAAAACTACCATAATACTTCACAAATGAATTGGTACAGTTGATATGTAGCTTAGTTTCATGCAAATTTTTCATTTCAGTTGTAGTTTCATTGATGATTGCTACTATTTGTCAGCTTCTTATTCTGAATGCAACTGACTTGGCCAAAGGAGTAATTGTGAACTCAACCTGAATTTGACCAAATAAAGTTTACTTGCTCTTCATGAATACTTGCTCAATATGCTTATTCTAATAAATGATGTATTTCTGTTGTGATGTTTTTCATTTCTGTCGAATACCTGTGGAAGTTAGTTCTATATCTGCTGTTGCATGTTAATGTGTTTCCCCAGCCTATATTTTCAATAAAAACTCTTCTGTATGTGAGTTCCTGCTATTGGTGTTGTTTTTGTAATTACCAAATTGTTCTCATTTCTCATTATTTCTCGTACAGGTTCGATTTTTGACCAAAATTTACCATCCTAACATTGACAAGGTAGGCTTCACCACTTCCTGCTGCTTTATTTATCTTTTAGATTTGTTACTTCTTGTCTCCAATATAGTAAATTTTGAAACGTAGCTTGGAAGGATATGCCTAGATATTCTGAAAGACAAATGGAGTCCTGCTCTTCAAATTCGAACTGTACTTTTGAGGTATACGAGATATGACTTTGTCACTGTTTTTATTCATTTGCTGCTTTCTTTTGGGAATTTATTCAATCATAGAATAGACAATTTCTAGTGGCAAGCAATCAGTGGCTGACTTTAGCAACCAGCCTTCAAGTTTTGACATGTGAAGTAAATATATACAATTAATTGATAAAATGTGATTTGTTTTTTTTTTCTCAATTGCTGCCACCTCACCCTCTCCCTTTCTCTGTGTCTCTCTCTTTCCTTCCAAACTCTCTCATCTAATAGTGTTCCGATAATTAAAGAAAAAAAAGGGAGGGGAAAAAGAGAATCAGTTATAGAAGAGAGATAATAGTATCTGCTCATATACTTTGAGTGGAGTCTGTAAATTGTGTAGGCATGAGAATGGTGTAGATAGCTAACATTAGGTTTTATTTTGATAGCATCCAAGCGCTACTGAGTGCTCCAAACCCTGATGACCCACTTTCTGAGAACATTGCAAAGCATTGGAAAACAAATGAGGCCGAAGCTGTTGAAACAGGTGATATATCTGGTCTTATATTACCGTTGTCCCAGTTCCTCTCAATTTAATCTTAGTGTAGACAGAGCTTATAACCTTGATGTTAATCTTGTTCCTTTTTTAATTGCTGTTTTTGGGCATTGAAACACTGCAGCCAAGGAATGGACCCGTTTATATGCAAGCGGTGCATGATGACGTGCTCAAACTCGGTTTCGCTTCGAACAAAGTTCATGTGATATATGCTATTAACTGTTAAATTGAATGGAAATTTGAAGAATTGATGTTTGAATAGATTCTAATTTGATATTTTTTAAAGCTTCCAGTTACTGAAACTGCCTACAAAAAATTGTTTAAAGGTGGAACGTCTTTGAACTTGTATGTTCAGATAAAAAACAATACATTTTTCCTCACCTCTCTCTCTCTCTCTCTCTGTATATATATATATATATTTCACTCAACACAAAAGAAAATAGAAAATAATGTGAGTGCAGAAAAATTAAAGTGTTTTCTAAACTAATAAGAAGTTTGCACCTAAGGACTTCTAATATGATGATTATGGAATTCCTAAGTTTTCTTAGAACAGAATATTTAAATTTAGTAGCTAATGAAATTGATAATAGTGAAATACAAGTTGAAAAGTAATTGAGAATAGGACTAAAGGAAAGTTGAACAATGATAAATAATGGAAAAAATGTTTTTACGGAACTAAAATTTCTGATTAGCTGTAATGGAATGAATTTAAAAGAACAAAAGCTAAATGAATTGAAAGCTAATGTCGAAAACAAGCATTTTTTACATAACTAAAATTTATGATTAGCAATAATGGAATGAATTTAAAAGAACAATTTGCTGAGAACTTGCTTTGGTTGATTCATGCCTTTTTTCAAATGAGTGTTTCCTTCTTTTATAGTATTTTCTAGAGCTAAAATAACCGTTAGCAATGTTCCCCTCCCCCAATCCGCCATTTTCTCTCCTTGTAGTGCCAAGATATCACATTGTAACTGTTATATTCACATTCACTTCTTAGTTTTCCATTTTCTCTCTAACTAACTATAGCACTCCTATTTTTCAAGGATTTAACTTGACTGAGTATCTCTTCACGAATATCTGACTCTATTATAGATTTGGGCCTTAATACATGTTATGAACTTGAGTTTTATCAAAATGGGCCTAGAATAAAAATATGTTGTAAAACAACTACTCCGGCATACAATGTAGTTATGGGCCATATTTGTATGAATATAAAAATTTCAAACTAATCAATCCCATATAGCTTCCAACTACTCGAGTAAAAGCAGTGTCTGTTAAGGAATTACGAAATAACCTGAGCTTGTAGGAAGGGAAGTTCTCAAAGTTAACCAACTCCTCACATTGAATAGTAAATATAATTATGTGTTGTGGTGTTGACTGCCTATTCTCCCTTGAAAATAGTATGAAATCTAGTATTCTATATCCCTTAGGGTAGGGATTTTCACGTTTAATCATCTTGATATGGCTTGTGGAATTCAGAACAGTCTATCTGTATAAGGCCAAACCCATATAGCTCTTAAATTGCATTTCTCACTGCTTCCATATCAATTAGTGCATGTACCTGCATGAAAGGCAAAATAGAGTATGGTTCTTTGTTCATACATAGTCCGTAGGAAGTACGTAAACTGCCTCTAGAGCCTCCAATGAGGGGTAGTGGTTCCCCTATAGACTTTAAGTTGATTGTCGAGATTAGTATGTGTAAAGAACCTTTAACCATTGGTGCAGCCTTTAACTCTAGTAGTAGTAATCATTTCTTCCCTTAGGTGAGGAGGAGTGTACCTAGTCTTAACCTACAATTGTGAGCAGTGGTAATCACCAACTTCACAGTAGACCAAGGAGTGCTGATCCCCAAACTCATTAGATATTTGTCTTGCAAGTACAGGAGTGAAATCATGTTTAGTTGTAACCACCTGTTGCTTCATTTCTCCCATGATTCTTGAAATGTTTTCCAATAACTTCACATAGGAGATGAATTATTGAGTCAACTCTTCAGCAATGACTCTGACATTTTCTCTCTAACTGACTGTAGTGTCAAGATATCACGCTGTAGCCGTTATATTCACATTCCATTTCCAATTTGCCAATATTTCTCTGATTGACTGTAGTATTTCTATTTTTCAAAGATCTTACTTGATTAAGCATTCCTTCACAAATTTTTGACTTTATTATGGATTTGGGCCTTAATACCTACTATGGACTTAGGCTTTATCAAAATAAGCTTAAAATAAAAAATATAGTATATATATCATACTATATATAAAAATGGAAATATAAAAACATATATATTTACTAAAAAACCAATTTGATTATATCGAGTTATTTTTGTCATTTAATAATTTAATTTATTAGTGAATAGTATAATAAATTATTGATTAGGAGTCCAATTTTATTAGGACTTAATTATATTTTATACAACATGATCGTACGTTTCTTCCATGTTTCTTCAATTTGGCAAAAACCTATTTCCATTTGGAATCAATTAACTAAGGCCGTCGAATTGGCCGAGGATCTCATGACAAGAGCCAATGCGTTGATTCTTGAACATAATTTAGTTGTTGTGAGTCAATGCTCAATGCATCCTTACTTCGTCAATGAACTATTTTGCAATAACAAGCTAAATGAATATTTCAATTTTGGAAAGGAAGTTTGTTATAAATAAATAAATGAATCATATCTTTTTGAGTAATAGCAATTAGCAAGCCATTTGGAATGAATGAAGAAAATGTTGGAAAAAATGTGATTATGAGCCATTTTGAGAGGATTATTCGGGTGGGTCCCACAACTCGGTTTTGGAAAAAAGACCCGGATATATGTTCCTTGACATGAGGACTATGAATTAATGTATTCATATGCTCAAAATGGA
>CATIWF010151857.1:0-35716 GCA_949630135.1 Balakata baccata | reverse complement strand
AATCACAGGTTAATAATCAAATTTCAATACATTCATGATTTTAATTTATTGGGAATTTCTATTCTCTAATTGATGTCAATATTGAAATATAAATGGTTGCATAATTTGCTTTTGAATCAGTTGTCTGCCAAAATCTTTATTAATGGATGCAAATTTTATTTTTTAATCAATGGTTGAAGAAATTAGTCATTTTTTAAAGTGGAACGGAGAGAGTATTATTTTTATTAATATTGCTTTCATTCCATAAAAATTTTGTTTTTCTCTAATCTCTACTAATTATTAATTACTTATGAGTTCTATAAAGCATTTCTAATTAAAATTATATCATTTTTCTGGTAGATAAAAGGATTCATCTTGTGTTTTAAAAGTATTTTATATATAAGGTTCGAACTTAAATTTTTTGAATAAAATAGAAAAAACCCTTATCATCCCACCTCATATTTTGAGGTTAATTAGTAACATAGTTAGTATCATGATTAGTATAGAAATGAAATATATTATACCCACTACCAACATTTCTTCTTACACTTCCATTGTAAAAAAAAAAAAAGTCTCTTCACTTATAAAATATAATTAATTTTTATAATAAAAAATAATATTTTATAAATAAATAAAAAGACATGCTTTGTTATATATATTCTATGATTAAAAAAAATTCAGATATATAGTTTTAGATTAATAGATTTTATTTTATTTTATTTTATTTTATTTTCCCTTTAGACCAAGTCCCAATTAAAACATGAAAGAAAAAACTTCAGATGGGGCACGCGCCTAATTTAGAGGTGTTATGGTGGTTGCAATTTAGGCGCGAAAAGAGCATCTGCCACTCGCGTCGGCTCATTGGAAGATTACAGTTAATGGTGTTCACTCTCCTACTGTTTGAACTTTGAAGACTAAACATCTCTACTCCTTTTGATTAATCATCCCTTCCAAATTGTATCTTCCACCTACAGCACCATCACCAATGTCGACTCCCCTAATCGACAATCATATATCAGACGGCCAGGAATTAAAGCAGCTGCTGTCAACCCAAGATAGTGACGATTTTTGATTTCCAGCTTAGAAAGCCAAGCGACAAATTTAGATCGTGAACGTTGAAAGTCTCGAGCTCCGAGTTATTCTGTGATACTAAGAGGTTGCAGGATTTGAAGATCATAATCGAAGGACAACGGAATGAAGATGGTTACATGACTCGTTAAATTGAAGATAAGGTATTCGAATTAATGCGTGAATATGAGAAACTGAAAGATTCTGTGACTGAGATGTAAAGAGAGGACGCGAAAGATTTTGGAAACTGAAAAGAAGGAAAAGTTGAAGAATGTGATCATTGAAATGGTTGGAAATGTCTTGTAGAAGCTGAAGGAAAAGGGAGTTGATTTGGATCTTGAAACTGATTGTGCTCGCCTTTTACTGATGTCTAAAGAAAAAGAGAAAGATGATGGTTATGAGCTCATTTCCAGCAGCAAATTATGGAACGAAATGAATCAAATTTCTTGGGAAAGCAATGAGAACAAGTTGAGGGAAGAAGTGGGAGAAAGCAGAGTACGTCGACTACAGAAGGACATTGAATTGTTGGAGGTGATGCAAATGAGGGGCGAGGTTGGTCTGCTCGATTTGCAGATGATGGGCGAGGAAATTGAAGCTTTGCAGCAATCTAAAAAAGCAGCAGCCAAAGAGATTGAAGTGAAATTGGGTCAACTGGAGAAGAGCTCGACGGAGTTGAAGAGAGCAGTTGAGGAATTAAAGAGCAAGAAAATAGAGATGAAGGGTTGGATTGAGGAAAGGAAGCTCAAAGAAAATGAAAATGGAAAAGCAGAAGGTTTCAGAGGGTGTTGGTATGGAAAAACAGAAGGTTTCCGAGGGTGTTGGTATGGCATTGTGTTGGCTTTAGGAGTTGCAGCTGTAGCATTTTCTGTGCTGTTCTTCCCAAGTGATAAAGCAAAGCTTCAAAAGAAGAGTAAACGTCTTCCTGTTGATTTGTAGTTGCAGTCGATATACACCAACTTGCGTATGGAATTATATTCTGAATCTTCACTTGTCATGTAGAATTCTGGCAACTTTAAAAAGCAATTTTCAATCAACAATTTTTTCAATTTGAAATTTCTGAAAATTCAAGTTCTAGAGAAATCTCTAGCTTAAGACTAACCTCAAATTCAATTTTTGCATTCTGCTTTGATCTATAGCTCTTAATGGCTCTTAATGCCACATCCCATCCAAGACCAGGACCTTTTTATCATGACTTCTGCTGGGAGTGGGGATGTTTTATGATAAATAGTCATTTGCTGCTTTGGAATTTGGCTAAATAGAGCCATGAAGCTAAGAAGAAAACAGGAACAAACATATTCTTCATCTTAATCAGATGAACTGTGTACACCTGGACAGAAGAAACTGCTAAAATCTCTGCAAAACCATATGCTTTTATCTTAAATAAATAGTGTACAAAAATCGTTGGCATCTATCGAGAAGCAGCCAATCCATGTGTTGAAGCCATTTTGTCTTACAATACAAGTCTAGTAACAATGATTGTTCCTTGCAGATGGGCGAGATTTATTCCTTCAAAAACTTAATTAGCTGAACATCAATTTTTACGCCAAAACATTCAACATTAACATGGAAAGCAGACAGACTTAGTTTAACCAAGACCAAGACTATTCTTGCCGCTATGATCTTCGAACCATCCCCATGCCGATCAGATATCCAATAGTTCTAAGGCATATTTGAAAGCCATAATTCAATTCTTACCCCATAAGACTGAATGTCCAGTCCCATTACAGTTTGTTTCTGACAGGGCAGTTTCAAATAATTGGGCTCCGGCAATGCTTATCTCTAGCCTGAGAATCCATGGGAGTTTGTAGCATTATAAATCACAAGTATTTGAGCATACCACGGCCTTCCACACTAAGTTTCGTAGCTTGCAATTGCTTCTTTTTTGGTGCTTTCAGCTGTTGCAACTTTTTGTTCATCTGCCAATGAATATCATAGTTTAGAAACATAACTGAATGGAAAATTTAATAACAGAAATGCTGATCAACCTCTAAGAATCCATTTCCTTTCCAAGTCGGCAATGAATTACAACAATTCATGCAAAATAAGTTACAAAATGAATTTTCTATAAATTAATATTTATCAACATTTGTAAAGTCTAAATAGCTTAGATGTCAACATGTGAAAAGCATGAAAACAGCTAATGGCAATGGCTACCTTTCAGATGGTTCTAAACCTATCTGCAAGTTGGACCTATGAACCATTCGCTCAAATCAAAAGAAAAATGTGAGGAATCACAAATTATATTAGTATACTACAAAATCATAGCAATCCCTGAATTGATACAGGGACATGAAAAAAGAAAAAAAAAATCTTTCTTATCCATATCAATCCCTACTTAGCTGCAACTCATAGTAGGTCTTGCAATTTCAATATCAAGTCATTTAATTGATCCAGTCAATACTACAAACTGACCAACCTGATAGCACATTATCAGCACAATTTCATCTACCTAATTCAGAGATCTAACCCTAGTATATATGCTTCAATTTTATCTACAAAGGAAATGTACCTTTAGTCGACGCTGATCTTGTACCACTTGTTTAGCACGGGCCCTAACTTCTTCAGGATCAATCTTGGACTGAGGGCGCACCACAAAATCTAAGGGAGTTGCTTCTGGCCTAGAAGCATGCTGCCTGGCAGCTGATGATTGGCCAGATTTTCTTTCCCTATTTTTTGATTGAAAAAACACACCATAAGCGTTGCCAAAACTGGATATTGAAAAACGGGTATTTGGATAAATACAAAAGTTGATCTTGCATAAAATCATACCGTGAAATATCCAAATCCAAATCACCATCCCTAGATTCCATTCCTGCAGAGTTATTTACCGGCCTGCCAGAACCAGAAAAATACTAAGAACGGCACAATGAGGATAAAGACATTAAAATTAAGAACTTATTTAATAGCCAAATATATCCATGAAAATTACATTTTTCAATAAAACAATGATGAGGCAGGAGACATAAATACCTCCGTACAGTTGGCCTCCGGTAAGCCCGGTCATCATCAATGTTTCTCATGTCCTCGAATCTTGTACTCTTATTAAATATTGGCCGACTCTGCATTTTTTGAATTTGAAAATACAAGCAGTAGTTAATACTTCAGATAAATGGAGGTTCCATACATATTTTTCCAATTAAAGAAAGAAGCCACCGGACATGAATATGGATTAATATACATTTACAATAAAAATAAAAAAGAATAGCATTGAAAGTTCAGTTTAAATTATTAAGGATCGAAAGACTACAACATGTTCAAGACATTTTATCAAAAATCACAAAGTGAAATTCTAAGTTATCATTCATCAAATAGGAAGAAATCCAGCATCCTCACCGCTTCTTTAGCCATTCACTAACCTATCAAAGCATGTACATTTTGAAAGAAATGCCTGGTAGAAGGCAGATAATGAGTAAAATGGTAAAACAGGATATTGCATTACCCATTTATCAACCAAGTCCTTAGCAAGCTTTCTGTTGGATGTGGTTTCCTCATCAGATTTAGATAAGAACATAATAACCTGTAAAATGTAAATATACATTTATCATACAATCAACATTTTCTCCATTTCCAACCTACAATGAAGAGATTATAAATATTGCCACATAATGATGTCTAACCTTTCCAAGTCCGCTTTTTTTCAATTGTTCTCTTCTATCATACTGCTCCAAATCAATTGGAAACTGCATAGGGAAAAGAAACATTTAAGCCTATTAAGTATTTATTAACAACCATTTCTAAAGAGAGCAGAACAGAGGAAAGCCCTTCACATACATCATTTAAAATCTTCAGAATCGCAGCACGAATATTTATATTGGGTAAGCTACCATCTGGCAGTGGTTCAAGCCAATTTTTCAATAGAGTTAATACTCCATGATCTATGAATTCTTGCTGGAGCTGCTTCCTGCAGCAAGGACAATCAACAAGAATATAAGATGTGTTAGTCCTGTGGAAAAGGAAAATTACCACATACTTATTGCAGAAAAGCAGCTTACTTTGAGAGGACCTCGGTAAGAAGAGGCAACTTCTTGAGTTTATTGATTGCAGGTTTCCCTCGTCTATTAAGTTCTGCATCCTCTTCAGCAGTGACCTCAAGCTCAGCCATGACATTCTCAACCAACAATGCAATTTCTGCAGGACTTTTCTCATTCTTCTTCCTTTTCTTACCCATTTTGAAGAGTTCCTTGATTTCCTCATCCTCTTCGCCCTCCTCAGCCTAGCAATATCAGAACCAAAAACCATTATTAAAGAATAAGTAGCATCATACTGAGTAAGCAGTATAAATGTTTCAATAGTTAGTGAAAGTATGCACATCAAGAACCCAAAATCTTGAATGAACAATAAGAACACATTAAAAATAATCTAGGCTTGACAAAGCTTCATTAATAAAGCATGATAGACAATGCTGAGCAACCACATGTGTACACAATGATTTTTTTCCCTATATTAAAAAAAGAACCCCTATCAAACGGGAAGATAAGTCATAAGAAGGTACGCTTGCAACAACAATTATGAATTACTCACCTGAGGAGCATCACCAGGAGAGCGTGGTTCATTGTCACTCCCATATCGATCTGCAGGATCCAGACCACTGTCATCTATAAAATTGTCGTCGTCCACAGTCCTAGGACCCTCTTGATCATCCTATTGCAAGGAAAATCATTACATTTAGATTCTAAATTAGAAGAATCTGAAACAATATTATAAAAACAACTTATAAAGATCTCTCAAATCCAACAGCCTTATAAGTTAGAAAGCGGAAAAAGAAAAATAAGAGTCCCAATCAGGAAACAATTTAACAAAAGTATGTGACAATAATCTCTAAAATGGAGCATGGATTAACAAAAGCAATGATATCAAGCACAAGAACTTAAGAAAACTAAAAGAGAACCTTATCTCTGTAAATTGACACTGTTAACATTTGACTTATTATTTATCAATTATCACATTGAAAGAACAAACCAAAATAAATAAATAAATAAACAAATAAATAAGAGGAAGGAATTGCACAAACCTCAGAATCACCACCGGCAATAGTATCCCACATCTCCTTTACCTCACCATCTTCCTTCCCAGCCATCCTTCCTGAGTACATCCCTTTCTTCACTGATGCCGATTTTGAACCACTTCCTCCCTTCCCTACGCTATTTGCATACTTCTCACCCTTGCTATGCCTCTTCTTTTCCTTCCCACTACTCCCAGCACCTTCTTTGCCAAATTTCTTTCTCTTTTTCTCTTCCATTGCATACTCTCTCCCAAATCCCTCATCTTCATCTTCATCCTCATCAAGTAACTCAGGCACCACAGAGTTCTCTTTTCCCCCAATCCCTGAATCACTCTTCTTCACTAACCTCTTTCTCGGCTTTCCAACTTTATCATTATCATAGACAGGAGTTTGTGACCTCTCTCGCTCTTGCTCGCCCCATCCATCAATGTCATCCTCGAGGAGATTATCCTGGTAGGGTTCTGGGGAATGTCCTCCATCTGATTGCATCTCATCGTAGTCCATCAATGGCTCTCCGTCCTCATCGCGATAGCTGGAAATAAAGCAGTACACAGTGTATGAGATCATCGAAATCTTAATTACTTCGAGGGCCAGCGAGTGACGTTTCTGAAAGAGATTTAAAAACCCTAACCAGTAACTATCCCGGAGCTAATTATAAGAATTTTAATCCAGAAATTGATATCGAACATCACTAACCCTTAATTGCAATCACCGGGAGAAAACGAATTGAATCCAAATATGCAAAAAACGAAAAAAAGAGACGCGTAGAAAAACACTAGTAACCCTAATTTGAAATCATATGGATGCAAATAGAGCAAGAAAACAAAATCAACAGCAGCACTTCTTCAATTCCAAATGTTAAGAGAGAAAAAAAAAAAATTTCTTACGGATCGTCTTCGTAACCCATGGCGAAGGTGGCTACACAGACAGTTGGTGATCGTCGAAAAAGGATGAAATATCGATCCAGAAGCTCAAAACTCAGAGAAATTGATTAAATTTTCAGAAGCAAAAATTGAGCTTGAACGGGTAATATATATATATATATATGATCCCGTTTTCCTTGGTTCAAACAGAGTCCATTTTTACAATTATTTTTAATTATATCAAGTTCAAGCTCTAATGTAATAAATTTATTTTAATAAGATTTTATTACTTGTAATGAGGTTTATTATATTAAATTTTAAATATATATAGATAAATTTAACGATTTTTATGAAATGATTTATGAATTTTATTTCAATGATTTGTACTCATATATTATTATTTTATTAATAATTAAATCCTTCTTTAACAGTTTTTTGAAAATTCAGTTAGTATTATTAGCCTACTAACATAATTTTTTTAAAAAAAAAATTGAATGTATAACTTGTGTATAATTAAATGTGTACAATCCAACTAATAATAATTTGTGAAATATATGTCATAATTCATATCAGATTACAGAAAAAATACCTTAATTTATACTCTCTATGTTCCTAGAAAACAATAGTACTCTTTATTTTAAAATTTTATTTAATTGAATAAAAAATATTTTAGAATATAAATAATTAAAAAAAAAATTTCTTTTGTAGACTTTTTATATTTCTATTATTTTTTCATTTTGTCACATAAAAATTAATATTTTATCAAAATAAAAAATAAAAAACTTTTATTTTGAGAAAATAGAAAAATATTTTTAGATCAACACTCCAATAAAAAGATAGATTATACATAAAAAAAAATTATATTAATTACAATTAGAATAAATAGTGAAGTCAAACTCATTTTCTATCCTAAACTTTAAAGATAAAAAATTTATTAAACTTTTTTTTATGAAATAATTCTTTAAAATAAAAAAATATAATTTAAATGAAGAATCTATTGAATGTATTCTAAAAGTACGATGGTTTAAAATGAAAAAAAAAATTGTCATTTTCATATTTTATCCTTATTTTTTAAAGTTATAAAATTATTTTTTTTATTTTGAATATTTATTATTCCCTTAATTACCTTTATGTTATTATTTCCCATACAATAAAAAGGTAGATATATCTGGGATTTTAAATATTATCTGATATGATACATATCGCAACATTACATAATGTTTTTTTTTAGAATTTTAATATAATACGAGACCAATATATCTTTACTAATTAAAAATAACAATGTAATACTGTTGTATTGTCTATTACAAGTGATGCATACAACATAGACGAATACAGATTCTGTATAACAATCAAAAAATCAATTTTTTTCTTCTAAATATTAGTAATTTAAATTATGGATGTTAAACTTTTCAAGACAATATGAATGAATATATTTTCTTTCTTCTATTTTCTTAAATTATATATATATCGTTAGTCTTTAAATTTTTACAATTAATATGTTGAATTTAGCTATTTCAAATTAAATTACTATTAATTTAGAAAATGAATGTAAAATTTAAATTATTAATTTAAAAAATTAATAATTAAAATTTTCTTGGTATGTACATTCTAATTTTTTTATTAATTGATTTTGTTTTGAAGGATTTTTTAATCATCTTTTTTTTTAGAAAAAAAAAAGATAAATAATTTCATTGATTCAAACCAATAATACATAGATAAAAACACATATATAGATCTACAATAAAATAGTGAAAAATTCATAGCATCTAAATTAATAACATAATAAATTGACTTAATGAAATTTGATAATATTATAGTAATTAAAATATATATAACTTCACTTTTGTAATATATTGATGACTATAATATAATTTATTATCTATGTCAAATTGAATATATTTTATCTGTTTGAATCACTCTCACAAAAATAATACTTTATCTGTTTATTTTTGTGGGAGTGATTCAAATAGACGCAGCAAGATGATGAAAAAAAAATATCATAATAAAACAATAAAAAACCAAATATCACAATAAGACGATCATAAATAACAAAATAAACTTAGATTTACGTGAAATAACCATTTATTTTAGAATTAAATTGATAAAAAAAAAAGGCGTTGAAAGATATTTTTGGCCAAAAATGGCAAAAAACCATCCCTCGTTAATTAAAGAACATGAGTGGCTAGAAAAAGAAATAAGAGAGAAATTGGGAGAAAAGAAGGTTTGGGCTAGAATTTAATAGCTTTTTAATATTTCTTAAACAATGCTATCCTATTTATCTTTTTGAAAAATATAGTCTTTATCTTCATATTCAAGATAGTATCTATTTACGTATAAAAAATTAAAATATTATTTTATAATGTAATTATTTATTATATTTATAATAGAAAATTATTATGTAATTTATATTTTTGAAATAACAATAATATTTATTAACTTAATATATTAAACTTTATTGCTCGGTTTTTATTGATTTGGATAATTTTATTATTTATTTTTTTAAAATTTATAATACCAACAGACGATACAGTTCAATACAGCCACATTCAAATTGATATTGTTATAACGATTTTGATATCGATAATACCATTATTTAAAACCTTGCATATACCCTTCACCTTCTCATCTTTCAATTCCAATTCCTACCTTTTCCTAAACCTTGAAGATGTTTTTTCCTGCTCGGTAACTACAAGAAATAATGACTGACATTAAAGCTAAACAAAGCTCACTAATGCTGCCTTCTATATCTAGGATGCAGCAATGCCATTAAACTGATGTGTAAGATTTTTACAACTATTCAAAGAGACCAAAAGTAACCAACTCTTTCTTAGGATGATTTTAAGGGACATGGGCAAAACGGGGTCGGATTTTATTTTTTCCGTCCTCGTTCCCATATATAAATTTATTTTTCCATCCCCGCCTCATACTAATATAGAAAAATAATATTAATTCTCTTTGTCCCAAACGAATTAGGTATCCCTAAACAGGGTTGGATATCTCAGCTACATTTTAGAACTTAATTATATTTGATATATCTATTTAAATTATTAATTTAATTCACATTAAAATAAATATAAAATAAGTGTAAAAAAATATAAAAGATTCAATATTTTAATTTTAAATGTTCCATAATTCATATTTGACTAATAAAAATGACAATATTAATCAATTTATACAGTGAATATCTATTGTAAAAAAACACCAAACTATATTGTAACGATTATATCTAAAAATTTAAACTAATTGTCTATATCATTCTTAAAACCAAAATAATTCAAAAAGATAAAAGGTAACAATATTTTCATACAGTTGCAATTATATACATTACTGAAATTGTACCCATTAAGATATTTATCATTAGTCTAAAATGATTCTTGCAATCATTATATGTATTAGTTTAATCATTTTTGTTAGGTAAACATCATTTATAGCATATAACAACAATTTATATATTATCTATAAATAACAATTTATATATATATATATATATATAGGGCGGGGTATATAAATACCGTTCCACCCCATTTCCGCTAAGTGGTACATTGAATTTTTCCGTAACCTGCTTCGACTCTAGTCAAAAGTTAAAAAATTCATTCTATTTAGATCGGTACAGGACATGAACCCACCAGTCTGGATTAAATTGGCATCCCTAATGTTAATCACATCACATGAAGTTACATATCATGATTTTACTCACAATATCTGTTCGCTCTAAATTTTGTAGCAGTTCAATTAGAGCATCTCCAATAATGCTTCTTATCTCACTTTCTATTATATTATAAAATATTCACTTTTTATTTGTGTGCGCTTCAACAATATTTCTTATTTTACTTTTTATTTTAATTTTTTATTAATAAAATTACCTAGAAAAAATAAAACGAGAGAGTAAGAGACAAAAAATAAGGAAAGAGAGAAAAAAATAAAAAAGATGAAAGAAAAACAATAAAATATTACTTAGGAGCTCTCAGTAGTTCCTAAATCTAAGAATGGATAATGTAAATTGGCATGAAGTGAGATAGGTAAAGAGGAAAATAAAGAGATAGTTGGAAGATATAATCCCCTAAATTTAGGTAAGAATAAAAATAGAAAGGCTGTTTGAAAATGTTCTTATAATGCAATGCTTAATATTGCAGATATGGTAACAATTATCCTGTGGCGGACGCTCAAGTGTAGGGTCAAGTAACAGTCGAATGCCGTGAGAGCTTGTATGATAAGGCTAACGGTAGTGCCTCCCCTGTCACCAATTGGTTTTAAGAGAATCGGTAAGAGCCTGAGATCCATACCAAAAGGTTTTGGTTTAGTCATGTCTGCTAGACCATTTAATTCAGTCTTGGCCAATAAAGTCTATAACAAGCTTCAATTCTTGGAACTAATCATGCATCAAACATAATTCTCTTAATTAAGCATTAAAATGAGATTCCAATTAATGAGGAAATGTCACTGTTATTCTAAGGAAGAATCCTTCGTGTTCTTTTATCTCCTCGAAAGGTGCAACTTCCACAAATTGCAGGGTAAGCAGTGCTGACAAAAATAAGGTTTATGCTCTGGTTAGTTATACTTACACCAATGGTTTCACCAAAAGTCCACTTGCAATTAATCAACTCAATTAAAACTTAAAACCTCATAAAAAACTCAGAATTACACAGCAAAGCAACTCAAATCCATCAACAGAAAAAAGAAGTGAAATTCACGGGCTTCCAAAACAAACCAAATGGAAATGAATGGACTATTCAATTTCTCAACATAATTCCTTTCAATAAGAAAGGCGTATATATAATGCTTGCCAATACTTTCTAACCGACCTTATACTACTTTAATCAAGGTCTAGCACGTGGCATTGATTCTCCTAAATAAAAACATGATACTGGATACTATACATATTTAACAAGCTAGCAACTCATGGCAAGCATTTTTAACGTTGTTAAGATGCAGCAGCTTTGATAGCCCTTTGCAATTCACTTTCCAAGTCACTTGCTGGATTTGCAGGCTTTTTAAGTTCTGTTTGCCAATTCCCTTCGTCATTTTTCTTGCTTCTCCACTGCTCAAACTCCCCCAACCTATCACTTGAACCTGGCACCACATTCTTCCCAGCAGCAGTTATTGCTCCACGCGAGTTCCTCATTAAGACACCTGATCTCATGTCCTCTAAACACTGCTTCGTATCCCTATTTTCCTTCTCTATCATCTCCAAATCCCTTCTCATCCAAAAGCACATTCCTTTCAACAACTCCACATCGCCTCCGTTATTGGCATTGCCCTTTTCTTTTAGTTCTTTCACCTCTTCAATCCTCTCGAACCCAATCTTATTTACAGTCAAATAAGGCATCTTAGTCCCGAACTCGCCAGGCAGATTCAGAACCCACCTCAGATTCACCTTCACCTTTTTGCTTAGAGGTAACTCTGTCCTTGCTTTGACAGCAAGTCCACGCAAAATCCCACCTTTCTTTCTGTCTATCAATACCAATTGCCTATCCGTCAAAAACCCCATTCCTCTATTATGGGCATAAACTCCATCAACATCAGTTGGATTAGCGTTTGCAAACCCTTGTTTCTGTTTTCCAACAAATGGCTCCAGCTTCACTTCCTGCCAACCCGATGGATCATCTGGGGCAAACCCATTCCTAAACTCGGAATTTGAGGATGAGGTAGATTCTGTCCGAGTCCCAGCTACCAAGCGTGTTTCAGAAATAGAATCAGGATCAGGGTTGGAAGAAGGCATGGTTCGTTTGTGGAGAGAGAAATGGCCGAGTTGGGGCTTAAAATTGAGGGAGAAAGTAGGAACAAGGACACTGGGGCTTGTATCCGAAAGAGAGAAATGGGCAGAGAAAACTAGAGGAGAATTGTGGGGAGAGCCAAAAAGGCCTAACCCCGACTTAAGACATAGAGAGAAAGGGGAAAACGGAGCCGTTGTGGCGGAGGAGGAGGGAGAATAAGCGAATTTGAGAGAGGGGCCAGAAGAAAAATTTGTGGAAGGAGCAAAGGAGAGATCCGAAAAGGAATGAGTAGCAGTACTGAAGATAGAAGTGAAAGGCTGATTGAATATAGAAATGGGCAGTTTGGCTTTTAGGCGAGGGTTGAGAGTAGAGTGATCCTCATCTTGAAGATTGAGGGAAAGTTTCATTTTTCTGTATTTTCTGGTTAACTGGGATTGGGAATCGAATCTTCTGTTAGTCTGTTATACTCCTTGATTGGTGGGTTAGGTGGTTTTGCTGGCTCGCTGTACTCATTGATTGGTGGGTTGAAGGTGGTTTGCTGGCTTGCTGCTGCTGGCCTTAGAAAAGAGAGAGAAATCTAAATTCCGTAGACGACAAAATACATAATTTTTTCAGATTTATTTGTTGAGTCGTAGATGTGTAGGCATTTTTATTATTTGTTTTTTTCTTTATTTGAATTCAAGTAATAACATGGTTTTTTATATAAATTATGCAGTGTTTGATAAATGTTACGTGTTTTAGAGGTATCATTTTAAATTTTTTGATTTAATTGCTTAATATTTTTAATTTTTTATAAATTAATTTTTTTATAATTTTATTTTAAAAAATATTTTTTTATTTTTTTATTCAAAAATAATTTTTAAAATTTAAAAATATAAATTTTTTTCTAAAAGTATTTTTCTAAAACTCAAATCCAAACACTCTATATAGATTATATATTATAAAATTGAATTTTAAAAAATTTTAGTTATACATCAAAGTAAATGGTAAAATTAGTATTTTTCTAAATTCCAAATCCAAACACTCTATATAGATTATATATTATAAAATTGAATTTTAAGAAATTTTAGTTATACATCAAAGTACAATGGTAAAATTATTTTTGATTTGAAAAATAACAAAATTTAATTTAAAATAGATAAAAAAGTGAAGATAGTAACTAAAATTAATTTAATTAATTTCATATCATACGGGGTGAAATTTTAGAAAATTCATTTTTTTCTTTCAAATAATATATTTTTTAATATCAATGATACCGAAAATTTTCATTTTGCTAAAAATTTGATTTCAAATCTTTAAAATTGGTATCAAAATTTTTTCCAATTTTTGTATTACCAAAAATCAAATTTTAGTAAAAAAAATAATAACAACATGCGAATTATAGATTTCTACTACCACATTTACTTCTTATAGAAAATTAGCTTTAAATACCACATTGTAATTTATTCAAAATTTTTAATATTAATCAACAGCAATAAAAAAAATTTAGTAGCAATTGTAATAAATTATCATTTTTTTTTTGTTTTCCTTTTTTATAAAAGGGTAACATTTTTGTTATTAATCATTTTTTCTTTCAAGAAATGGCTAATTATATAAATGGTACCAGACTTTGTTATTTTATTATAATTTAGTACAAAATTTTTAATTGTTACAAATTGGTACTAAACTTTTCATAAATATTGTAACTTAATAACAACATTCAATTTTCGGTATCGGAAAAATGACATAACATACCGCATCACTCTATTATTCACATCAAATTTATTATATTATAAAAACACACTCAAACAACAATTAGATATATTATTTTTCTTTTTGTAATGTATTAATGTAATTTATTTCTTTTAATATTTAAAAATATCGTCGTTTAAATATATTTTTATAAATGAATAAATTTGACGTTAGTAATAGAATTATGTGACTTGCTATATTATTTGTTGATATCAAAAATTAAAGATTAATACTAAATTATAATATTTATAAAATATTTAATATTAATTTATAATAAGATGATAAAATTTAGTATCATTTTAGATTTCCCTTCAAGCAAAAAGCAATGTCGTGTTATCACGTGATAAGCGTGATTAGGGTTTCGCCTATGCTTCAATAAATAGGCTCGTTGAGGCCCTTTCTCCGCCGTATCGAGGGTTTAAACTTTATAGTAGCTGGAGTTGTTTGTTTCTCAGAATCGATGTCTGTGTAAATCTACTTGTGAAGTTAATTATTTGTTCTTAGGATCTTTAATGGGTCTTGCTGTGATGAAAATCTACCTGTGTTCCAGAGACGGTTCTCCTTGAACCCGTCTTTGATGGCAACACAACCCTCTAAGAAGTTCTGAGCTACGCCTCAATTTCAGTGATTATTCTTTTTTACGAATTTTCGTTTATTTACTTATTTTGGTTCTTCAATATTTGTGATTGTTTATCTTTTGAGGGTAAAAGGCGAGGTGACGATAGAAATTCATTAGTCTGTCAATCCACTGACTAAAATGTGTGATGTTAGCATGAATCCCGACAGGTTCTGATCGCAATTAGCCCTCAAGTTCATCATATGGATCTCCATTTTGTTTATTTTCTGTATTTATGTAATTTATTTCACAAATTGGTTTATTTGGCGAGTAGGATGCGAGTCCTTTCTGCTTCTTTATAACTAACTTAATTTTTGGTTGTTTTCATGATTATTGGGCAGATGATGAATCTCATTGTTAATGGGTAATTTGCGTCTGAATATTCTTTGATGCTTTATCACCTTGGAGACCTGATGCCCTTAATATTCTCATTTCTTTTCAGTGTACAACGTTTATTAATTTACAGGTACAGATTTATGGATTTTGGATGCTGGTTCAAATCTGGTGTTGTAATATTAGCTTTATTGTTCTATTTTCTACATAACTATGAAATAAGGAGATTTACATAAGTTTTTAGTGCCTCTTTGGTTAGCATATTTTGTGCTCTTAGGATATTTATTTGATCATGCTGTGAAGAAATGTTAATGTGTTCTGGAGGCAGATCTCTTTCGAGCCTGTCTTTGATGGTAACACAACCCTCTAAGAAGTTCTGAGCCTACAATCCTTTATTTATTTATTTTTATGTTGTCTAGATTTAGTAGCTTGATAACAATCAGGACTTTTCTTTTACTGATTTTTTTTTCAATGGTTTGATGTTTTGGTGGCTGATGATTTATTTTTTGAGGATTAGTAGCATGGTGAAGATAGAAATTCATTTTTCAATCTACTGACTGGACAATGGTGTGATGTTGTCATGAAATCTCGACAGCTTCTGATTGTTTCATAATTCTCAACTTCACCATATGGATCTTTTTTTTGTTCTTTCAGTTTCTTGGTTTTCTCAATTTATAGGGCATGTGAAGAAACTTGATTTTAATGGGTAATTTGCGTCTGAAATTCTTCACTGATGCTATATCACCTTGAAGACCTGATGCCCTTCTACATTTGTTATAAATTATTTCAATGTTCTATAATATTACTTTAAAACTGTTATTGTTTATGTCATTGTTGATCTTGAGCTATTTCTGGTATAACTCTTGCTATATAATATCAGATTTTTTTTGGAAGAACTCATATTCTTCCATGAATTTTCTTCCCCTTGGGTTAGTTCATAGGAGGAAATACTATAGTGTATTATTCTCACAAAAATTCTGATGGTGTTGAAAAGGATGCAATTCAAAGAAATGGAAGTCCAAAATCCTTCAGAAAGTTCATCTTTTACTTCTGTTAATTGTTTTGTCCCTCAAGCATTCATATTAAAGACAAATTAATGTTGTATCTTATTGATGCTTTATATATATTTTGTTATAACAAAGTGCCAATAAGGAGAAAAAATAAATTGGCAACAAAATGATATAGAACATGTGTTTGAAATTGAGTTTCGGAAAAATGAAATACAAAATTTGTATTTTTAATTTTTTGAATTTTGAAAACTACTTTTAAAATTTAAAAGTAAATTTGAAAAAAATAATTTATAAAAAATTAGTTAATTAAATAAAAAAATTTAAAATATATTTTTAGATCATGTAGTAGAAATTCCAAACACCCAATAAAAGATAACATAAAGATTTAAATGGATTGACTATTTACCTACAAGCATGATAGAAGAGTAATGAGGAAGTGTAAAAGAAGAATATTACAAGAATATCCTCTAAATAACGCTTAGAATCCAGGAATTATATCCAAAAATACTTAGCTTCTTTCATTGTTAGTCTTTAAAATAATAATAATAATAAAGAAATACAAGATATATTTCTATTATTATATGGAAAGTTCAAGGGTGACAGGTGAACATCGCTCAGAAATTTTTCATCAAGGCATTACATTGTAATTGAATTTAGGAAAGCTATTGGGGTGACAAGGCATTACTTTATAATTATTGCTCCGATTTCATGTGACCCAACAAGCTTTTACCATCAAGTTTGCTGGTGAGCACAAGCTTAACATAATCCACATGATCTATGGTCTTGTAATTTGGTTTGTTCTCCTTTACAAGTTCTGATAAAGGACCGATCTTGGCCTTCATATTTGGACTATGGAATGCAGCAATTGAAAGGCGTTCTCTTTTTGGGTTTACAACAGCTCTGTGTTCTATGCTTTTATATTGCCCATTGCTCATTATCTGTTTCAAAATTGTTGATCAAAGTCAGAACACTCAATTAAGTGGAAATTATGTTAATTCTGGTTAATTACCTCAATAACATCGCCAATATTGATTATGAATGCTCCTGGGATGGGTTTGATGGGAACCCATTTACCATTTTTCTTGATTTGTAATCCTTGCACTTCATTTACTTGTAGTAATAAGGTCAACCCAGTGGAATCAGAGTGCGGTGTGAGGCCTATGACTTTGTTTGCCTGCGCGCAAGGTGGATAATAGTTCATTCTTATTCCTTGTATCCCAACTTCAAACATGCTTGCAACCTTGTCTGGCTCAACTCCTAAATTTCTGGCCATCAGCCTCAACAGGCTCACTGTAATACTTTGTAGCTCTGTTGAGTATCTGTCCAGGGTTTCTCTAAAAAAAAAAAGGGAAAATCCATTAGTTTTACTTAGTTTTTTGGAACTTTGGGTCATTGTGAGTTGAATTGGAATTAATTACCTAAAAGAAGTGGGAGTGGTGGGCCAAAATCTGAAATCTCTTTGGGATGGAGGTTGAGGAAGAAGAAAGAGCATGTCACCCCAATCAAGCTTTTGCTCTTGAGAAACAACAAAAGCTTGGCCAAACCCTTCAATGTTATTTGGTAGCTGAGCACAAGCCATCTTCTCCTCTAATGGTAACTTAAAGAACTCTTGAATATCCATCTTCATATTTTCAATGACTTCCTCTGGTATCCCATGATTGATCAGCTGCTTAAACCATTCAAAATTTAATTAATCAACTTAATCACTGAAGATGATTAAAGGGTTAACCACAAAAAAGGGTAATATACCTGAAAGAAGCCCCATTCTTGACATGCCATATGAAGCAGAGCCAATTCACTGTCCTGTGCTAGCTTGGCCATATCAATGACCGGAATTTGAAGAGATTCATTGACCGAAACTTGATCTAATTCAAGCTCAGGCCGAATGTATCTGATTGGTATGTCTTTGTGCTTCTTGGAAGCAAGTTGTTGCACATTTTCAACCGGCAAAGAACCACCTAAATCCTTTATCCCTTGTCTTTCTTCCCCCATTTTTCCTTTGCCGCCTTAGTTTTTGCCCATTACATATATATACACTAATTGATATTTTCATTTTGTTGGAGTCTGCACTTAAAGATTATTTTTTTAACCAGACGGCAGTTTGGTATCCAATGAGGTTTGTCTCCATTACAAGAACAATTCACGGCAATTTTAGTGAGCAGAGCTTTAAGGTTTGAGTTTAAATATTCAATTAGACATTTTATATAAAAAAGGAATATACCATGTGAAAAATGTACGTGATGTAAAATATTGGGATTTTTACAAAAATAGAAAAAATCTAAATATTTATAAAAATAGTGCTCCTTAAATTTTTTTCTAAAAGTGTCAAAAGCACTAAAATTTTTTTTAAAAAAATACCAAAAGTGCATATAAATATTATAAAAATACTAAAACACAATATTTACAAAAAGGTTTATTAAAAAATTAATAAAACTTGAAGTTATACAAAGTTTATACATAATTTACTTGAGATTTATCTAAAATTTATCTAAAGTTTATTTAAAATTTATCTAAGGTTTAACTAATATTTACCCGTAAACTAATAAAAATTGAAATTACCCAAAATTTACTAAAAATTTACCTAAGGTTTATTAAAAGTTTACCCTAGATTTACTTGAAATTTAATGCAGATTTATCTGAAAATTAATGAATTTTGAAATTATACAAGATTTACCCAATATTTACCAATATTTTACCTAAAATTTATCAAATATTTACTAAAGGTGTATCAAAAATTTACTAAAGGTTTACTCAAATATATCAAAAGTTTATCTAAAATTTATCCAAGTTTATCATAAATCGACTCAAAATTTACTAAAAAATTAGTAAAAATTAAAGTTACCCAATATTTACTCAAAGTTTACCTACATCCACTCAATTTCTCAACTAAAAAATATCAAAAATCTACCGAATATTTGCCAAAGTTAATTAAATATAAGGTTACATATTTTTTTGGTAATTAAAGTTTATCCAATATTTACTTTGGTAATTAAATTAATTAAATATAAATTTACATATTTCTTTTCGCAATTAAGTTAATTAAACAATGATTAAAAATAAATAAATGCATGCATAAGGATAAATGATGGCCATGCAAGTTGATGAAATTCTTAATCAATGTTTAAAAGATGGAAAAAAATCATTTTCTTTCTCAATTAAACAAAAATTTGTGTTACATAAATAGTAATTCTCATATTTGAAAAGGAAAAAAAGTAAAAAATCATTAAAAATAAAAATGGTGGCAATGAAAATACAGAAAAATGTCTGTTAAATTGAAAAAAATATTCATCAATCGATATTCGGTGATATTTCCTCTAAAATATTCCAATGATCCCATGAAAATTACAGTCCATTTGGTACATAGGATTGCTTAATTAAGCCATGTGATTAGTTTCTAATTTTATGTTTGGTTCAATAAATTATATATGTCTTAATAATTCCAAGAGCTTACTAAACTCATAGGATAAGACTTATCTAATAGAGAATTTCATAGAATTACCAAAAATAAGACATTTTACAATTTTATAGGTGTTGAAATTTTTTTTAAAATTTTATCTAAAACAACTTTCTAAAATTATAATATTACCTAAATCTAAAAGTCACCACAAAATGTACCTTGACGGTATATCTCTAGAATATTTTTAGTATACCTTAAATATTTCTTGGTTCAATTTTCACTAAAAGAAAAAGAAGAAAAATTGAATCATTAAAGAAGAAGAACATAAGAATAGAATTCAATTGAAATTCAAAACATCACAAATTCTAAAATAACAGTACCTAAATCTAAAAGTTACTCCAAAATGTGCCCCGACGGTATATTTTTATAATACTTTCGGTATATCTTAAACATATTTTGATTTAATTTTCATCAAAATTGAATCATTAAATAAGAAGAAGACGACAATGAAGAAGAAGACGAAAAATATAATTAAATTCAAATTCAAAGTATCACAAATTCTCAAACTAGCAGTTTTCGATTTATTGTTAAGCATTTGATATACCTTTCTGCCTTATATATATTTTGAAAATACTTTGAGTATACCTTAAAAATTTTATAGAAATACCTTTAGTAAATCTTTGGGAATTTCATGGAAATATATAAAGAATTTCCTATGAATATTTTGGGTATACCTTATAAATTTCATAGAAATATTTCGGATATACCTCGAAAATACCTTAATAATTTTCACAAAAAAAAACTCTGTTAAGAATAAATTTACCTGCAACTCCATTGATACACCACAATCTCAAATCTTCAAAATTCAAACAAACATCTTATTCATTTATAAATTCTCCTTCAAAATGAAACAAACATCTTTAATTTTTAATTTGACACTGCAAATGATTAATCCAGCAGCCATATAAAGATGGGCGATGACATGATTTTTAATTTCACACCACAAATTATTTTTTTCCTCCTCCTTCTGCCTCCGTAACCCCAACCTCAACTCCTTGTGCTTCCACCGAATTTTTGACCTCTTTAACAAGAACAGCGATGGTATGATTACGGTTCGGGATCTTGGCCTTTTCGGCCTCGATGCTCACTTATCCAATTTGAAATCCACCATCAAAGCTCACATTATGTCGGGAAAAAGATGGCCTTGGATTTGAAGAATTTGTATCTCTGCACCAATCTCTCAACATGACCTTCTTCGACTACGAAAATGAGAAGGCGAGAACAAAATCGAGGAGAGGGCCGAAAATAACAAAGTGAAAAAATTGGTACAAATTAAATAATTTTCAATGCAAATGAAAAAAGATGTAAAAATGCAAAAAAAAAAAAAAAATATATATATATATATATATATATAAATTTTGGTAAACCAGAAAATTTCCTCTAACTAATACCCACCTCCCCATATATTTTTATTAATTCCTTTCTAATGGAATTACTAATCTCTAAAAGTATAAACCCTAAACTAACCTTATTATTTTATCCTAAAAAATAGTCATAGTTTTGGATTTTATTTTTCAACTACATATATAGATAAAGGATAATTAAATAATTTACGTATTTCACCAATTTATCGTATTACTTAAACCATTATACTAAGCATGATATTAAAAATTTTACTTAGTTAAATACTAAATTAAAATATTTTTACCAAACAAAAACTAACTTAACTAATCATATAACTTAACAAAACCCTGCATTAATAATAATTATATATGTTAAGCAATTTGCGAACCAAATAATCAGTTACAGTTTTAGGCATTGGGAAACCTGCAATTCTTCCTGATCTCCCCTTCACTTCCGGTGAGAACATTTATATTTCCCATTTTGACCACAGATTTTACAAAGGAGTCAAAGAAGAGATCTTGACTAGAGGCATAAGCCCATACTTGCTTTACTATCTCACCCTCATGATCCTCGTTCACTAACACATTATCAGACCCCAACAGCCCTTTTCCTTCAAGGATGTTCAGGTAATAATGGTTGTCAAATCTTGCTGGAGTATTATAATCAAGTGGTGCTAATTGATTGTCTCTTCCAGATCTTGGACATATCGACCGTAGGATTCTTCGAAATGTTGTGTATCTCTTGTATTTATCATAATTTTCTTGAGGGCTTTCTTGATATACTCTTTGTCTAAAGCTTAAGCATCTTGCCTTTCCCATTGTGTGGCTTCCTGGTCAAATCCCACTTTCATTTGTTATATATTTTGTCACACTCATTTCTTAAAATTATGCAAATGAATAAAATGAAAAATCAAGAAAAGTTAGAGTTGAACCAATAAGCATTTTAGGCTTAGTAGTACTGTTTGAATGACCAGAGCTATGAGATCTAGAGTTCGGCCGTTCGACCCATTTTGCCAAAGAAAAGATAGGTTAGAGTTGCTTTATATTATTGTTTTACAAATTAATTACCTGATAAAGCAACCAAATCAGATATGTCCAGGCCCTGGTGGTTAAAATTGGCAATGAGGGTCTCCAAAGAGGAATTTGGAGCAGGTAAAAACTTATTGGCACCATCAAAACTAGCTTTTAAAGAGTCCTTCCTGCCAAGCCAAACTTCCCATCTTGGTCCTCCTCTCTTTCATCAAATTATCAAAATTAATTAGCATTGAAGTGGTTAATGGTTTATTTATATATACAAGTATTTTCTGAGATAAGATATGAAGAGATATGAACATACAGAAGCAACAGCATCACGAGCAGCCATAGCCAGAATGTCAGCACATGAGACAGTAAGTGGGCATGCTTCTTCCATATCATTCTTTATCTTATCAATCACTTCAAATCCACGTAATGAGTTAATATTAGGCCCTGCTTCCTTTTCACTCACCATATCACCATTGCTGTCCAGAAGAACAGATCCATCACAACCCTGTAAAAAAAATCAGATATTGGTGAAGAAGAAGAAGAAGAAGAAGAAGAAGAAGAAGAAGAGAATATTGTAATTAGGAAGGCCTAACCATAACAAAACAATCATGAAAATGCAAGCGAAGCAGCGATGCAGCCATTCTTGGATTTTTAAGAACGGCAACTTCAACATTATGTCTTACTATCTCTTCGGCTAATGAACAGCTTTCTTTATAATAATCCACTGCTAGAAGTTGTTCACCATCCCCATTCCCTGAAATACTTCTGCTGACATTAATAACCAAAGCTAGTAAAATCAAGATTGCTTTCATTTTTGAAAAATCAAGAAACAAGATGATTGTATTCATTTGCATATACGTATTATGGGGAAAAAAAAAACATTCTTCACGTACAATATGCATATTCTTATCTATAGGTTCCTATATAAGTATTTCAGTTGACAATGATGTTCTTTGGTTCTGTTTTTAATGTCCCTTTTACTCGTTTTCGTACCAACTTTTCCTGAAAAAATTCCCTTTTCGGGCATCTTAATCAAGACTGATACAACTAATTTCACCTAACTTCATGAGTTTCGGCTAAATATTATTAAGGGTAAATTTATATAACTTTTGTTGAATATACTAAATGATTCATCGATTTTTGTAAATATATTATGAAATTTCTTATATTTGGTTTAACACACTCTATAATCTTTCTATTAATTTTTTCTATTACATATCAATAAAATATTAAATTTACCCTTTTTTTGTCTTAAAAAATACTAAAAAATATCAAAAAAAAATTTAGTGTTATTAACTGATACCAAAATATCAAATTTGTCATTTTTTTAATATTGTATTTTTTAAATTAACAAAATGTCAAAGTTATCAAAAAATAAATAAATAAGGATATTTTTGATATTTTTAGTTGACTAATGAAATATTTTAGTCAAAAGTAAGGACTAACTAGTATATTTAACTAAACCTAAAAAACTTTATAATATATTTCAAAAAACAAAGAGACTAACTAGTATATTTAATTAAATATCAGAGGTATATTAGTAATTTACCCTATTATTAATTTATTACAAAACTTGCATAGATAGTAGACCGTTTTGACTATATATGTATATTTCTTAACGTACAAAGTAAAAAAAATATTTTTTATGTGATTGAATTATAAAGAGAATGATGTATTAGTAATTTATCATATTATTAATCTATTACAAAACTTGCATAGATAGTAGACCGTTTTCACCATATATGTATATTTCTTAAAGTACAAAGCAAAAAAAATATTATATATATATAAATATGGTTGAAACTAATACCATTGGAGAATTATTTTTTAACCCAAAAGTCTAAATTTTTAGGTAGAAATTAAAACTTAGGGGTTTTTTTTTCTGGTGCATTCAACTGATGTAAATATATTTTATTTTAAAAATGAATTTTATCATTATTAAAATCTACATTTTGGCCGGGGGAGGAAAATACTTTGGAGAGTAAAGGAAAGATGAAGTTGTTCACATTAATCATAATATAATTTTATGCTAAAACATTTTAGTATTTCATAATTCATACGAGTGATCGTAAACTGAAGTCATTATTCCTAATAAAAACAATCTATGTAACTTGTCAAAAATTGTAACTATAGATTTAAAATAACATACTATTAAAGTTAATCTTGGCCTGTTTCGAAATTTGTTGGCAAATCTAGAAGGCAAAAGTCTTTAATCCATTTTTGCAATGTAATTGGCTGTTCAGAACTTAAAGAAGAAAGGGAGAGAGGCAAGCTAAAACTTCAAAGTGGGCAGCTAACTTGTATCGTGTATTGATTAAGAAGGTTTAAATGTCCACTAACTTCAAAAATCTGAATGAAAAAATTTGTAAGAAATAAAAAGAACATAGTTGTGTAGAGGTTCTTTTTAAAAATGGGAAATTCACCATTTTAAGCTTTACACCTTCATTGGTAACAAGCAAAACTCACACTGCTATATCTATTTAAACTGCAATTACAAAGAAGGAAAAAAAGAAAAGGGAAAGGGAAAAGGAAAAAAAAAAAAAAAAAAGAAAGAATTTGTAGCTTTGCCCAAGATTTTACTGTTGATTTTCTGCTCCTGCTTTCATCCAAAAGATGCAATAAACCTTCCATGTATCTTGAATAACTGACCCCTTATTATTACAGTTTCAGGGCAGCATTTCAAGGATTATTTGTCAAATAAGTTACCAGTATTTCTACCTCGTCAAATTGCCTGTAATTCCCTGCTTGAAAGATAAATGCATTTTCTTGTTAGAAGCATCAAGAGGTTACATGCTAACTGATGCATAATGTTCTCAAAGCACAATAGGAAGTATGTGTGAACTGAAGTATACCCAATTTTGCATGAAAGATAATCACCAACTTGAAAAAGTTTTTTGAATTAATCACTTGATATAAATGGATTTCAGTGAATAATCAATTGAGTGCACAGTACTACATTTCAAGTAAGTTAATTTACCTTGTACCTGCTAAGATATCATTCCTCATCTTCAACTAGGAAAATTGGATGTACTGCTGCACTATTGACATTGAGTGCTTTTTGCAGCTTCCGATGATCTAGGACTTCAACTTCAACCAAAAAAGTTGAACTTACTGGTCTATGATCTGACAGCCTGAATTCTGCCCGCTTGTAAGAAAGTTGTTCAATACCTTTTCCTAACCAAAGTATCCGGTCACACCTGCATATGATGTCAAACACATAACCGCCAGCCAAGAAATACTCAAAATATACCTTGTCCTATATAATTCTTGCAGAAGTCTAGAAGGGCAGCAAATAATTTTAACCTGCTTCCTTCTAATCTCAAGCCAGATATTCTTATCCTGTTATTTTCCAAGTTTTGTGTACTTACCATGCCGGAGATCTTTTCTTCTCCGCTTCTATTGGGTTCTCACCCACAAATCTATCAGAGTTTATCTCATATTTGTAAGTGGGAGGAAACTTTATTGCTCCCTCTTTCCATCCATCAAATACATGCCCACTGCGGAGCTCTTTAACCAACTGCAAATAAGACCATTCTATTAACTGTTACCTCCATCACAGGAGATGAATGCATGCAATAAGTTCTGAAGAAACTAGTTTTTCCTCCAATGGTAATTACTTCATTATTATAGTCGTGATGCAAAACTATGCAACAATGTCAATGTTCAAATGCAAATCAGAACCAGACTTGGATTTGGTGCTTCCCAAGAGGAAAAAACATGTTATGAAAAGTAAATCAAGCCAAAGATTAAGCAGCTAGGCCAGATTGAACTGATCTTACCTGATCACAGTTTATTAGTTTGTCCCATTGCTTCAGAGCAACAAGTTTCCTTATCTCTGTGTCCAACATATTGAGACGATAATTCAAATCTCCAAACCAGAATATCTGACTGCATACAGAAACCATCTGATAACCAATTCATGTGCCAGATATACTACAGAGATGAGACAGTGAGAGGGAACACATCCAAAAATAATCACCAGGCATCCAGAATTCATCAGTAAATCAAAGCGTATATGCCTTTTTCATTTTGCTAAGTGAACTCTCATGCTTGCATTTGGAAATATTTGATATTGAAGTAAAGGCAGTTCAGTTTCATGGGAGCACAACAATAAGGAAGCTTCAAAATAACATAGTTCTGCAGTTATTTTCTACTGTACTGTCAAGCACTTTTTCTATTTCCTATTCATATGATAATTCATTAGAAATCTACAGGGCCTTTTATGAATTTATTACACCCATAGATACATTGACACAAATTTTGCTCAAACATGCAGTCAAAGAGGGGAAAAAAAGGCATGAAGCTGCAAACTCAGTCTAAATGCAAACTTTGCACAATGAAATTTAGCATTCAAAGGGTGCTTACTCATGAGATGGAATTGTATGTGTTTGATCCGTGTCAAAGACAGAGGAGAATTGTGTACGTCGTATGATTTCATAGACATCAGCATTTCTTCTTTGTTCAGCACCATTTTTCTGACCTGAGGTCAGATGAGAGCAAACAAAGCACATCCTTGACTGGAAGAGAGACATGCTAACAGAAACAGAGCCCTGCATCATCAACCTTTAGTGAGACATGTAATGCAAAGGCCAGTGAGTTCAATTACTTATTAATGTATACATATGAGGACTTGTTATCTTCTCTAAATTCTACACGATCTGTAGCCTCCATCCCATAGTATTGCAACAATTACAATATGAAGGATAGCCTGTAAATCAGTTCCCCACCATAACTGTATAATGAAGGCATTTCACTGGTACTGCTTCAATAATTTCATTTACAAATAATTCAAGAGATGGCACACAAATATTGCATTGTTTTATTACTATTCATTTTATATCACTTTTCTAACATTTATTTTAGTGCCAAAAATATGCAGCACCACCTTTTCCACCAATATCAGTTATATTCATAAGTGGACTATTTTTTTGAATGAGTTGCTGAGGAAAAGCATACCTTGTTTCCCATGTAACCCATAAGACCAACTCCAACAGGAGAGACACTCAGATTGTTTATATGTCTCCTTAACCTCTTTCGAACCCAAATTGATACATATATCCCAACCATTTGCTTGCTAACAATGCGCACATACTTGGAACATGACTTCTGACTATCCAAGGCATATCCATTGTTATTTTCTTTTTTTGGTACTTCTGGGAACATATCATCTTCCTCTTCAGATGATGCATCAGAAGGAGAATCTAGAGCTTCAATAACTTCTGGAACTTCAAGCTTCTCTTGTCGCTCTACCCACATTGAGCATAGGTTGCCTGAACTGTAGTGAGATCTTCTCAGTTCTTTGCTGTTTACTTCAAAGTTTTGAGGACTAAATACTAAAGAATTATCTATCCAACTAGAGCCCATCCGTGCAGAACTGCTCAGTACTCTCCGCAGTTTGGAATTGGAAGAGCGAACTTGAAGGCTTGCGTCTAATGAATATTCAGGCCAGTCTAATCTACTGTCACAGTCGATCCCATATGTTCTTTTCAAGTTTAAGTTTTTTCCGATACCACCTGCTTTGCTGAATTCATATCTTTCCATATCACAACCATCAGCAATTTCTGCAAATTCTTTATTCAACATCTCTAACGGCAGAGCATTAACCTCATTTGCAAGTTCATCAGCAACAGAAGAAGTCCTTAATATAGGAGAGGGTGGAGCACTGTAACATTTGTGTTTGCTTTCAGGTTGTAAATATTTGTTCAGGGTTCTTCTAATGATTGCCTCCCATTTTCGAATTGGTCGGCTACTTTCTGCTCCCAGTACATTTCCAGGATTCAAAGGAACTACCTCTTGGAAACTGTTAAAAAAAGGATATTAAAAGCTGTTACATAATGAGTTTGACCTAAGCTTGTCATGTTAGGTTTCCACTACTTCCTAACTTGGTTGAAATACCAGCCATGGTTAATATTCAAAAAACATCACATAGGATAGATAAAAACACATGGAAGTAGCCACACCACATCTCAAGAAGGCAAGCAAAGCAAAGGCGTCAGGGTAGACAGACAAGCAAAGACAGAGATATAGATTTACTCATGCAGTAAATGTATAGGCGCATGCACATATATCAAAACATAAAATAAAAATGCAAGAAAATACTTGCCCAATAATATACATATCTGCTGGTTCCCCTGCAGAAAGCCAGTCATCAATCTCAAGATCCTCATATGGATGTCTTCCAGCAACATTCCAAGTGCCTATTGTCACCCTGCAAACCGCCAAATGTCCAAACATTTTACAAAAGAATCAACATAATGGTACCTTTAGACTATCTTTTCAAGAATATGCAGATTACAGCCAAACCTCACTTCCTTAGTATTTATGTACTGAATGCGCAAAGTTTCAGATTTTCCTCGCCTGTGTCTTACTGAATAGCCCTTGGAAGGCGCATCTGGAGATCAAAATACAACAGAATTAAAATTTGATACTCAAAAATAATGGACAGAAGTAGAAGATGATCTTTCAAATTTATCAAGCAAACAAGTAAAAAAGTTTGAAATTCCCTAGTTTTCTTGCGTTCTCAAGATTCACATGTAGAGCAAAAAATTCTCTCGAAGAAATAGGAAACTGAATCAGCAATCACAAGTTGCAACAAAAGCTTAAAAGGACAACCTAGGAACATCATAAAGAGAAGTTACAGAATTTAAGTGACCAGGTTTAATCCCAAAATGATCTTTAGAGAAGTAAGAACCAGTAAATGGAACAGGAATCTAGAAATGCACTTTTTTGAGTAGTGAGATAAAATATGCTATCAAATTCAAATGCTCGTAGTAGAAGTAGGTTTAAAAAACAGAAACAGAAGAGATTATTGCCTGAACTTTGACTCTGGAATGAAGACTGATTCACTTGTGTCCTATGAGCATGGCCCTCACCCTCATCAACTTTTTCATCTTTAAGAGAGCAAGCTGATTATGAATAGCACGGAACATGATCAATCGCAGAAAGCAATAAAAACAAAAGTTAAACCAACTAAATGCACTAGAACCATACCATCATCTTCGCTTTCAGTCTCAGTATACTCATCTTCACTAAAATCATGCACTTTTGGCTTTATGTTCAACCATTTCTTCATGACAAGAGAAGGCCAAAAGGCCTGCAATCAAATGCAACTCTCCAATATAAGCATCAATGAACGATAAGTATTCGTAAAGCAACAATAAATCAGATTGAAGCAGAACCAAGGAGCATAAAAGCGTACCTCAGAACGTTTTCCTCTCCGTGCCCTCATTGTCTTAAGCTCAAAAGTTCAGAATGGAAGATCTGTGAATTTATAACAGACTTTCAATACTAGGCACAGATCCCGGATTGTCATCAAGGGTAGGTTGGCTGATAATCAGATGCCAAACCCAAGGAAGATTCATGTTAAAGACCAAATAGAAATGACAAAAAAAGCATGGACATATTTTCACACACATCCACAACCTCAACTTGCAAAAAAGGAATAAGTAAATGGTCCTCTTCCAACTCATTTTTCAGATAACAAATAGCAGTCTAGCATGATATTATTGAAAATTCCACTAATATTATTTCTATTTGCATGAAAATCAAATTGTCACTTTCATATGAACAAATCAATAGTCATGAACAGTACTAAAAATCAATAGATACTACCATTTCAGCACTGAATGCGAAAATTTACCGTTGACATATCATAAAAATCTAACAGGGTATTTACCATTATATAAATTACTGACTCTCAATCACTTCAAATCAAGCTCTGAAAATTAACGCGGGCCATTGTCTAAACAAATCTATCGAACTTACTAAGCATCAGCAGAAGTTATTTAACTGATCAAGACTAATAACAATAAAATTATGAAGCAAAGAAAAAACCTAAACGAAGAGATATATAAAAGAAAACTGACCATACCTTCGCAGCCAAGATTTGCAATAGACCCCACCATTAAAAACAGTGGCTGAGAACTGTGACAACCTAATAAAGAAATAATTGGGTTGACATAAGAAAATGGAAGTTCAAGTCAAATGGGTAAGCACAAATCAATGAGGAAATTAAACATATGATGAGATTAAAGGACAGCTGGTTGGGCATTGGAAGGACGGTGAATCTTTAATTAATTTAATTAATATCGCATGATTATATAAGATTTTCATTAATTACTATATATTTAAAATTTGCATGAAAAATGACCCTTAATGACGGCTCAAACTCAAACTCAATAATCACTTTGCAAGCATTAGCAATTACATTAAAAAAAATCAGTTCTAGATCAAATGCTACTGAGGAAACCAAAATGTTAGAACCACTATGGATCATGAATTATGAGAAAGAAAATCCAGCACAACATCAGCTGTTGATTCAGATTTCTGATTGTCTATTCATCAAATTTGTTCGGAATAAAAAAACAATGGTTTGTTATTTTTTCGAAATGAAAAAAAATTCTGTAATTTTTCTACAAATGGAGCAAAGTTTTTAGTTACTTTACATGAAATTAATCTAAATGTCCAACCGAATCTATCACGTGATAATTGATATAACACAATCTTTGAATTTGGTGTCGTGGATAATACTGAGGTATTACACGTCGGTATTTCAGTACCATGTTATTGTACACATTAACCATTCTTATGAAAAAAATAAAAAAAATATTTTTTGTTTAAATTATCGAAAACATAATGACAGGTGAAATTAACCCAACTGTTTTGTGTTCACTTTAGTCTACTCTAAGAAAAATTACTAATCTTCAAAAAGAGGAAAATTACTAAACAATCTCCTTAATTTTTTTTTAAGGAAAATTACTACTCTAAAAAAATACACTTCAATCAATTTTTTTTTTTTTTTTACAATTGGTCCCTTCCTCCATTAGAACTCAAAACTTCTTAATTTTAGTTATAAGATCATTAATATTAAATTAAATTTATTAATTTAATCAATTCTATTTTTAATATAACTTGCCAATGAGATCAGATTAAATTCAGATAATTATTATGGGATTTTAAATCGAATTTTAATTAAGATAATCATCAATTCAACTCATCTTTTTCAAATTTTAATTCATATAATTTTTAGATTTTATTGAATTTCGAATCAAATAGTTATGATTGAAATTTTCAAATTAGATGATTGAACGACCGAATCTTTTATAAATAATTAAAATAATTTATGACACTTATCATCATTGTTAATAATTTATGACACTATTAATCTGGATGCTGTAAATTTTTTTATTGTTCCATTTTCTATATTTTTTAACACATTTATATATATATATTTTTATTAATGAATTGCTAGTTTGAATCAATGAAATTATTTTAAAAAAATTATTTATATCTTCTATTGTAAATCAAAAAATTCAAACATTCAAACTGGGGAAAAAAAATATTAATGATAAACTGGTGGTTTGTAATGTATAATGACAACTACTTGCCAACCAAACAAAGCAAGTAGGATTAATTTAGAAATAAATTTGCTCTAATAAAACAAAAAAATATCATAAATCCATATTAATTAGATTTTTAAATTTGTAATCAAACTTTGCCAGCTTTGATTATCATGTGTGAACAATGGGGTATATATTTCTATTTTTTATTTATTTCAATTCATAATCTAGTAGTATTTAACTTATAATTTTAATATTTGTATTGTAATTAATTTTATTTATTGTAGTTTTCTATTAATTATTTTTTAATATTTAGTTACTTTTGTAAGAATGGATTTATTTTTAAATATCAATCTTCTTGATATTATAAATCTCTTTCAAAATATAAAAACTTTATATTTTAGAATTTTATAGATTATATAATATATTTTATTTTATAAATTTGCTATTCTATAAAAAAAAAAAAAAAATTTCTGAATCCAAAACCGCGTGGAAGTCTACGAGTAATGAAGATAAGTCAATTCATTCTGTGCAAACTCACTTTCTTGTTAATAGCCACAGTATCTGGATAAGGAACAAGGTCAACCCATCGTTTTCTATTTAGACCCAGTTTAGTAATGTATTAGAGAAAAGTATTTTGTTTTTAAAATTATTTTTGTTTTTATTTGTTTTTTAAAAACTGATTTTAGAAATAAAAAGAAAAATATATATTTTTCCAAAATCAGATTAAAAAAAAGTTTATAAGAAAATTAAAAAAATTAATCAATTAAGTAAAAAAAAATTCTAAACTTATTTTTTTTATATCTAAAACAATTTCAAATACCTACTAATTATTCTAATAAATAACCTAGCTAACAATCAGATTTTAAGTTTTAAGTTATCAAATCATTGTATAATGATTGGGAATTGAATTCCATATCTCACAATTTTAATTTTTAAATATTAAATTAAAATTTAATGGTGATATAATATAATAGTTTGACTGTTATTGATGGAATGAAATTTGTTTGGTTTAAGTCTAGGGTTGTAAAAGTTGGCTCGATCAATAAATCGGAAAAACTAATGGATTATAGATTTAAGATTAAATCAGAATTGAATCGGTTTACGTAATATTTTAATAAAATATAACATATATATATATATATCATGCATAATAAAAATGTAATATAAGTTGGAGGCCATTCATAATGTACAAGACTGATATAACATGTCTTATATTTTCTTGTATAGCTAAATATTTAATTAATTATTAAATATAAAGATAACTTATAATTTGAAAATACAATCAGCAAAAAATATCCAATTATAAAGGAAAAGTAATATAAAAAAGAAATAAAAAAAATATAAAAATAAGTCAACAATCTCGTATAGAAAAAAAAGTAAAAAAAAAATGACATAGCATCTTATAAATAAATGTAAATTAAACTTTCAAAAACATATTTACTTTGACTAATTTGATTAGTTTGTGATTAATTTATCTAGTTTTTTGGTCAATTTTTTTTATTGAACTAGTTGAATTGGCTAAATTGGATCGAATTTAATAATTAAGTTTTTTGTACAAAATTAAAATGATAAGGAAAACCAGTCAATCTGGTCTAGTTTTCGATTTTTCCAATTAAACCGACCGAATAACTGATTTTGAGACCGGGCTATTTCCCTCTCGGATTTAGGGGTAAAAAATGTCCTACCTAAGACCCGATTACAATACTAAGTTTAACAATTTGCCATAAATATACAAGGCTTAGTTACCAAAAAATATATGTCTTTACAAATTTCACAAATATAGCACCAACTTGGGGTAATTACAAAATAATGCTTATCATATGAAGGTTTTTAACAATTATGGCATCCAGTCAAAAAGAAAGTGTTCTGATGCCTACATGGACGCCGATTTTTTGGGAAAAAAAAGAGTTAATGACTCAGTATGTCGGAGTGCTAAGTAAGATCTACCAAAATGCACCGTTTTTCTTCAAATAAAACCTTACTTTTGTATCAACTGTTAAAAGCCCTAATCTATCATTTTCAAATATATATATATATATAAATCCAAACTTTACTTTACCTCATTCTACAAAGTGAGGAATCAAAGAAGACGACAAGGTGACCCCATTACTTTATGTGAAAAATCGTTGTTGATGGACCACATACGCTGTCGCCTAGTAATTTCAAATGGATCTTCACCATTGATTTCGTCTTCAAATCTATTGCAAAGGTATATTTAGGTACAAAACAAATATTACTATATGAATTTTGTTCTTAGGTGAGTAGTCATTGTCTGCATTGCATGAGAAGAATACTTATTTAGTTTTTTTTCTATATTGGCAATATGAATTACTTCACCATGCTTCTGCATGTTGGTGGGGTATTTACTGAATCAGATGAATATGTGGGGGCACTGTCGAGGCATTTGACAATATAGATACTGACAAGATTGGATATATTGTTAGAGATGTGCCCAAAGGGCAATCATCTTAGGCACTTAGTATACACATTCATAATGATATTCTTTCATTAATTTGATATTCATTTGATATATGATTGCAAAGGTACATTTAGGAACAAAACAAATATTATTATATGAATCTTGTTCTTATGTGAGTAATCATTATTTGCATTGCATGAGAAGAATACTTATTTAGTTTTTTTTTTCCATATTAGCAGTATGGATTACTTTACTATGCTTCTACATATTGGTGGGGTATTTACTGAATCAGATGAATATGTAGGGGGCACTGTCGAGGCATTTGACAATATAGATCCTGATAAAATTGGATATATTATTAGAAATGTACCCAAAAAGGCAATCCGCCTTAGGCATTTAGTGTATATATTCATAATGACATTCTTTCATTAATTTGATGTTCATTTGATATATGAATTGATAGTGATCTTAAATCAATTAATGAAGTCTTTGATACATAACATAGCATAAAGGAAATTATGATGAGATCGTGATAATGAGATTTCTATCATATGTAATTATTTTAGTATATAAATTATCCCTAATCATAGGATAAACAAGATGAGACATTGTTGATCTAGATAAACTAGCACATGTTATACTCTTAATTGGATCAAACAGTAGATCTCATAAGCTATGAGCATGAGATATTCAGAGTTAATATGTAAATGTTTGCTAGGAGTGGTCAAGTACATTGGATGACCTGCTATGAGATAATCATATGGATTATCTATTCAAATATCAATGGTAGTATCATCATAGCAATGATGCAAGTATCCTTAGACTTGAGGTACTCAAAGATATCTTAGATACTGATTCTGTATTTTGACTACATTTCTTATTGTCTCATAAAGGTTACTCATAAGGTGGTGATTGGGTGCAGCTTGAGGTATTCGAAGGTAATTAGGTAGCCAATAGAGGATTCACCGCTCCTGATAGAAGGAGTGTATACCCACGGCCTCTTGTCTGGATCACTACTCATGAATCTCTGGCTAGAGTAAAAATGTCATAAAGATGACCTTCAGTGACATATTTAATTTAGTAATGAGTCTCAATGATAAGATCTAACATCACTTAGGTTAGGTATGACATAGTCAGTCTAGCAGAAGCTGACACATAGTTTATGCTTTAAACCGAATGGGATATAGTATGGTGAAAGGACGAATTGCACGGATATTATCTATAGAAAAGTTTGTAGTCAAACCACTGACTTTCTGGTCAATTAGGGATCATAATGTGTTGCTAGATACCGCTCATGACTTGCTCAAATTAATTATTAATTTGAGTGACCAATATAACTGGGAACCTAATAGGTCACACACATTGAATGTGTGAAGGAAGAATAAAATGATCTTGGATATGATTCAAAATTATAAGAAAATTATTTGAGGCTGGACCATGATAGGATCGCGGAAAAATTCCAGAAAAATATCTCAAAAGAGGTTACGGGCCCCCACAAACCTACTGGCTGGCCTGCCAGCTAGCACTGGCGCTAGGCAATACTGCCGATTGGGTAGCATTGGCCTTATTAGGCAAATTTGGCCAAAATTGCCAAATTGGCCCCTAATGCTATTTTAGAATTTTTCTTTGACCTAGGGTATTTGGAAAACACATATAAAAAGGATTTTTCACCTGAAAATTTGTCCTAGCCTTCATGAAAATTAATTGTTAATTTTTTAAGTATTTTTCTCAAAAAACAATGATTTTACTAGCACAAAATAATTGTTCAAGGCTATTTCCTAAGAGGTTTTCTTCTTCAATTTTCATGTAGATCA
>CATIWF010151845.1:32500-39780 GCA_949630135.1 Balakata baccata | reverse complement strand
AAGTGTCTTAGAGACAACTGTGAGAGAGAAAGAAAGAAAATATGCGAACAGTCCAAAGGTTTGACGACTTCCCCTTTTGGTTTGGATTGAGTAGAGGACTACCAGCGTAAATTCCATACTTTAACAAGTTGACTTGCCCCTTTTTAAAAAGCCTCGTCTTGAGATCAGATTCCCTTGCTCGACTAGTAGCAGGTTTTTATTCCTATCATCTTTTTGAGAATTCAACATCCAGTTCATAGAGAACTTCCTACTCCCACCTCGAACGAGAAAGAGATCTAAGGCATCTTTGAAGAAAGTCAAGCAGGAATAGATGGCCTGCCCCTAGCTCTAAATAATCTCTATACTTTGCTATCACAGGAGTGCTTTCATTCCCATTCCCTGCCACCCGCTTCTATAATTGGCTGTTCCTTATCGGCATCTCAAGAAAAAATCTTTCATGATCCATTCCGGAATTGGATAGAGAATAGTTGGGATATTCCATTCCACTGGGAAGGAGAGGCGAGGGTGACATCAGAAGTAGGATCGTCGAACGGATAGCAGCATCGCATTGAGAATTGACTCGTCGGATTAACCACTTAGACGGAGAGTTCCCCATATTCCATTTCATTGGCAACTGAAATAGATCTAAACGGATTGCGTGGTACCCCTGGACCGAAGTAAGGGCTTCCAAAATGAATTGAAAAGAATATCAATGAAAGGCCGAGATGTAGCCTATGCGGAGCAAGCCGGAACTGGCTGAGATGAAGAAAATATCGACACCGATGAAATGTTTGAAAACATAGACAACGGAAGAAGTCACTCTCAATCCGATCTAGCAAGAAATGCTCTACCGATAAAGTAAAGCGAGAGAGCTCATTAAGAAGGCCATCTTCCATCCGCCTTACTTAGATAGGGCGAGGCTAGTACGAGACTCCGAACCACGACGGATAAATCGACGAATCTTAGGAAATAGAATGGGACGGGAGGGCCTAAAAGACCTTTGTTTGATTCAATTTTCCAACCCTTTCTTTTGGAACCAACCTGGAATGCAAACAAGGAAGGAAAGGGCAGAAATCTCCATATCTGATCCAGGAAAAAAAACTTACCTTAGCAGTGATAGGGATAGCATAGCTGTAGACAGGGGAAGGGGCTTGCTTACTCGGAAGAGAAAGGACTGAAGGTTAATGTATTCATGGATATGATTCGATTCTCTGATCGGAGAATGTAAGGTATGAACTCCTAAGAGGAGGAGAGGGAAGATCTAAATTTATAAAAGAAAGATCTATATCAGACATTTTATGGGCTTACTGAGGTCTTTAGTCTTTACTTTTGATAGAGGTTCATCTGTCCTTCCTTTCCTCTAGCAAGGCCTACTTCCTGATTAAGGATTTGAAGCTTCATGGCCTTCTTCCTCAGGAACACATAAAGAAAGATTTAACAAAGCAACCAAATCTGTATTTAACAGAAAACGGGGGGGAGCTGGTCTTACTGTTAGACACAGTAAACCACCTTATACACGTTAGGAATTTAGGAAGAGTAGTACCGATAGCCTTAGTATGAGTTGAACCTTTCTTATTCTTAGTCCTCTTATACAAGCTAGCTCTCTTATCCGCTTGCCTCGGATTACTGGTTATGTTATTTAGGCTCTTCTTACTTAGCACTGTCAGATCAAATGATAAGAATAGCCTTTGCCAACTAACCCTTATCCTATTAGTAGAACTGCTAGTCTTCTAAGCCTGTTAGTTATTTAGTTATTATGCTAGGTAAAAAGGGGGAGCTTAATAAATTCAATACCAGTTTTGAACTATTGTTAGCATGTTAGCTCGCTAGTAGTACTGATATAATAGATTAGGGACTTCTTTAACACATATTAGGAAACTCTAAAGTGGGAAGAGCCAAAAAGAAAGAGAACTCCCATTCGATGCCAGAACCAGATGGCCTTATGAAATTGGATAGACTGGAAGAGATTATCCTTTTACAAGAGATGCTTGCACTTCAACTAATTCCCCAGCTGCCCTAACCTTTTCTGTCTGATGACTTGCTAAGAAACTTTTGAGCCCTAGCTGCCCTTTACCTAGCGCTTAACCTCGCCGAGACTGCTTTGAGAGACTGCTAAAAACGAACTTGACTTGCCCCAGCGACTCCTTTGATTTGCTTACTAAGCCCTAGCTTACTAGAAAAAAAATGGATTTCAATTGGGGTAAATTATTACAGCTTGAAAGGCTTGAAAAAAGTGCAATTCAACAGGCGTGTAACTGGTTGAGCAAAGGACTAGAACTACGGGGTCCAGTACTAGTATCCAAGCTATCTTGACGGGGACAGGTATTACTATTTAGGGAAAGGGTATGCCCTGGCTTGGCTGGTATTATTGGGAGGACTCTTAGACACCCGCTTGCCGTCTTTCCTGGTTTGCCATTTGACTTGTTTGCTGCAACTTAGGGGGCTTACCCTGAGACTGCTCCCAGGACTCCAGACCACCAAAAAAGATAACTCAAATCACTTTCAAACTTATTTTACCGTCAAGCTTACGTTCCTTATCCTTTTCTTTTGATGAGAATTCTTATAAGGAGGGATGCTATATATAAAGTTGAGGGGAAGGTGACTTAGAGGTTCTTGCTTTAGTTTCATCTCTTGAATTCTTTTTATTCCTCTCGTATTCTAGAGAAAGGGCTCCTTTTCATTTTGAAGCAAATTCGTCGGGACCGAGGTAAGGAACGAGAGATGAAAAGGCGAAGACGACTGACTCTTTATTTTTAACAATCTAGCTGGCATTGAAAGCAGATGACCTGCTTGACTCCTTGTATGAACTTCCTTTATACGCTGCTCCCTTCTGCTTCGGTTCGACTAGCAGCTTGAGCGTGAATCAGTTCAAGCATTGGAAAAGCAGACCCAGACTAGACTGACAGAACTCCGAGTGAACAAAGTAGGGAAGAGAATGGCTCCGTTGTCGCTCTTGGTGCTTTTGCTTTAGTATGGGCTTTAGAAAGGAAATGATGTAACTTATATTAGTAGGATTCCGCATAAAAAGAAGGAGCAAGACTCGGTGTTTTCGGAAAAAGGCTAGCTCTTGTTCATTTGACCTTCGACTGGGAACCGCTTTCAAAGCAAAGGCTAGAAGAGAGTAGCTCATGCCCCTTATGAAAGTAGCTAGAAAGGACAGAATAAAAGGCATGGGAAGCTTTGAGTGAAAAAGTGATTCGGCTTAAGCGAGTAAAGTGACTCTCACACCTCCCACTAGTACATAAAGAGTTGCAGCTTCAGGACTTCCAGATGTAGTGTATACTGGGACTCAAGATGCTAAAGTGTCTAGAGCTAACGATCTCCCCCGGGAACTGCTTGAACTGCTACTCTAACAACCCCTCGCGTAAAGGATATGGTTAGATTTGATCTGCTCTCAAGAGAGAGCAGGATTTACATTTACCAGGTTATCTTGCTAAGACGATTCCCCTGAAAGCATTCGATTCTCGTCTATCACTGCGTAACCAAGTCTGTAGTGCTATCCACTAATAGATGCATGATTGATAGAAAGAGGATTGAAATTGGCAAGAACATGTGTAAATAGAAAGAAGAGAAGGGGAAGAAATTTTCAGTTCTGCCAAAATGAAAGTGTCGATTTCCGGAGTAGGAAAAGGTCCCTCGAATGGCATGGCTGAACGTAAAAACTGTCACCTTCTTGAGGTTGCCAGATGCCTACTTAAAGAGATGGGAGTTCCTCCTTTGAATCGAGAGGTTTGGAGTGAAGCAGTGATGACTGCTGCGTTTTTAATCTTTTGGGTTGTGACTCCCATCTTGCAAGGCGCGTTAGCCCTCCATGTTCTTCTGGGGAAAGCACCTCACTATCATCGGCTTCGAGTATTTGGGTGCCTTTGCTTGACTCTCGTGCCATACGTGCTTCGCACTTCAGGACACCTTTCACCCCAGTGCCTTTCTCGGTTATCCGGCCACTCAAAAGGTAACTATCTGTTTTGATCTTTTTGCTCGGAAGATGATTGTGTCTCGGCGTGTGCGATTTGTGGAAAACAAACTTGGATTCAGTTACTCTAGCTCGTCCGGCTCCCCGGCTGCCCCTCTTAAGGGGGAGGTATGGACAGGTTATGATGAGGGCCAGCCTGTTCATATGGGTCTTCCTCCTTTTCTTACCTCGGACTCTCCAGCCACGTCTACTTCACCTGAAGACTTGGTTGAAAAAGAAGATTACATTGTCCCACTCAGCTCTCCAATGCGCCGACCTCTACTCACTGACTCTCGTCGCCCTCGGCCCGTGCTTTAGAGATAGATGGGGAAAGAGGTAGATCTTCTAGTTTCCTTATCTGAACAGCCATCTACCATTGATTGCCTTGGGTCCTAATTCTTCCTCTGGACCTCGTCGTTCGGGTCGCCAACGGTATGAAATTGATAGGTTTCTTTCTTATAAGTCATTCTCTCCCAAGCATCGTGCCTTTCTTTCTTATACTATATTCCTCCTCCTTGCATGAACCTAACTTTCTTTATGAAGCTCTGTCTGATCCTAACTAGAAGCGTGCCATGCATGAAGAGATCTCTACCCTTGAAAAGAATGGCACTTGGCAACTCACCTCTCTTCCTATGGCGAAAGAGCCCAGATTTTTCATGGGGGTGCAAGTGGGTCTACAAGATTAAGCTTCAAGCTGCCCGGAGATAAGAAGAAAGGTTCAAGGCTCGACTTGTTGCGAAAGGGTATGCATACACACAAGAGTATGGGATTGACTATGAAGAGACCTTTGCGCCTGTCGCCAATATGAGAATTGCGAGGTGCATTCTCTCTTATACTGCCATGTGTGACTGGCCACTTTTTTAATTTGATGTCAAGAATGCCTTTCTCTATGGAGATCTTCAAGAATAAGTGTACAATACTCTGCCTCCTGGTTTTTTTTCCAGAAGGATCTCGAAACTTGGTATGAAGACTAAAGAATGTCTTTTATGGGCTTAAACAGGCTCCAAGAGCTTGGTTTGCCAAGTCTTCACTTTCATAATATGCATGCTATGGACTCAGCAGGTTTTACCAAAGCTCACTCTGACAGCTCTCTCTTCAAAAAGAAGACAAAGAATGACATTGTACCACTACTGCTCCGTGGGTTTCCTCGCTATAACAAGGTAGGTCTATCTTCTTTAGAAAGGTCAGAAATAGTCAACTATTGCTGGTCTTTACTAGACAGCGACGGTTACCATAGTTTTTTTGTAATGGAATACAAAAAGCTCGTCATCGCTTTCGTCTTCGAGTATGATTGATCCATCTCATCAGAAGACCTTTAAGAAGGAGGAAAAGGTGGGCTATAGCCCTCCCTTCGCAGTTTCGAAACTTATTATTTATTAATAGACAGACATTCTTATTATAACATCGTGCCTTTTAACTACAGCCCTCTGATTTCCGCAAAAAACCGTTTCACATTTTCTGCTCTCATCTTCGAAAAGGCCACCGTTCTTGGTTACCCCCAAGCAACTATTCCTAAAGTAAGAAAGGGCATCTTGTTGAATGTGAACGACATTCCGGGATGGCTCTGATGCCTAGGATGGTAGATCTACTGCCCAATCGCCTATGAGAGCAACCGAGACTGGAACTTCGACTTTCTCTTTAGTTGCCGCGGATCCCTTAGTTTTGAGTGACTGTATGCATTTTACATAATGAAACTACCGTTTCTAGAATGCAAACTTCTCCCATCGCGTCATTAACCGGCGTAGAAATGAAATAGGTAAGAACTTCCAAGGATTGGGAGATCATAGTTCAGTACGGATTTTAAGTAATCTTTTGATTAGAGTAGATCAATCAACTATATCCACTATTAAGATTAGAAAGCCTATCATTGCTTATGGCGCAGATGCGGGCCATCAACTGTAGTGTCAGCGGAAGAAGTCGAAACTGACGAGACTTCTTCCATCAACATGCCTAGCATCGCCTGATGCTGACACATTTGATAACCTTCGAAATAATAAAAAGTTCATCGTTGATTGGAAAGATATTAGGTCTTGAGTTCTCAAAGACAGGAATCGCTCTTGTGTTGTGGACCACTTATAGAGAATGTTTTAGGAACTATCTTTGTATGTACCTACCGCTTCTAGAATGCACCAACGATGCACAAGAATCACTTAAGCTTGAGATCTATAGGTTGTAAACATCGTTATAAGTTGCTCTCAATCGCTCTTTTTAGCGGAAGCCTATTTAAGTAAAGACGATCGGTTGGGTCAAATAACTTGGACAAAGATTCTGCTCGTGACCAACAAAGTGCATGTGTTGTTGCGAAATCCTAACATGGAACCTTTCACCGCACCACACGATATCACATGATTGCAGTAAAAATTCTCAGTGGAGGAGGGCTAACATCGAAGCTTTCACATCTTCTTAACCACCTATGATGCAAGGAAACTAATTGCATCGATGCCATCAATTTCAAGTCAAAGCTTGACTTTTATATGCTGCCCGAAGGGGCCAAAATGGAAGATTTTTCTTTCTATATCGAAATATCTATCATCTGCTCCCCCTATTATATATATAAAAGTGCAGTTCAATCGTCGAAAGTGATAACACAATCAGTTACAACGCTACATGTCTTACCCGGTATGGTGCCTTTGAGACACTGGTCTAGCTCCATGGCACCGAAAACGTATTAGCTCGTAGTTTCACTCTTGAAAGCAATCGCTTCGATCTAGCCCTTACCTACTACCTGTATATTATTTTATTTAACTTAGCCTGCCTCTCTGCCATATAGCAATTAATCGTTCAGAACTATGTCTTGCTCACCATCATGCAAATGCAAAAGTATCTCACCTATCGCCATTTTATGACCATATCTTATTATTATTACACCGCAGTAGAGTTACCCAATAACTCGAACGCGTTCGGTCTGTTTTTTGAGCAAGAATCACAGCGGAAATTAATCCATAAGTAAAATCAACATTCTTGATACGGGACTCAGTTAACCGCCGACCGCTCTACCACTGGATCGAAGGTTTGCCCAACCGAGCGAGCTCCCCTTGGCTCAGTTCCCCCCCTAGACCACCTTCGGAACTATCCCCGCTGTGTCTCACACCGCAACTCCAAACGCAGATTGATGTCCCATCAATCGGGAATAAAGCAGGTGTTAATCCAATTTTATTGCCCTTCTATTTAAAGACATAAGTGTTCCCCTTACCGTGGTTAGTAACATCAAGGTCATAAAGCCAAGGGCGTCCTAGAAGGATATGGGCTACGTTCATGGGTAAGACATCACAGTAAACTTCATCCTTATAGTCACCCAACTGTATTGGGACAAGACACCTCTCAGTGACAGGTAAGGTTGTCTTATCTA